>CAMPDV010005822.1:0-23744 GCA_946699065.1 Loxodes magnus | reverse complement strand
ATAGAAGTTCAAATTATAAGGAGTATGCTTTTATAAGTAATAAGTATTTTGAAAAGTGAAGAAGTAAAGTAAGAAAAGAAGATAGAATTTCAGTTTTAAGGAGTATGTTTTTATAAGTAATAAGTATTTTGCAAAGTGAAGAAGTAAAGTAAGAAAAGAATATAGAAGTTCAAATTATAAGGAGTATGCTTTTATAAGTAATAAGTATTTAGAAAAGTGAAGAAGTAAAGTAAGAAAAGAAGATAGAATTTCAAATTATAAGGAGTATGTTTTTTAAGTAATAAGTATTTTGCAAAGTGAAGAAGTAAAGTAAGAAAAGAAGATAGAATTTCAGATTATAAGGAGTATGCTTTTATAAGTAATAAGTATTTAGAAAAGTGAAGAAGTAAAGTAAGAAAAGAAGTTTAGAATTTCAGTTTTAAGGAGTATGTTTTTATAAGTAATAAGTATTTTGCAAAGTGAAGAAGTAAAGTAAGAAAAGAATATAGAAGTTCAAATTATAAGGAGTATGCTTTTATAAGTAATAAGTATTTAGAAAAGTGAAGAAGTAAAGTAAGAAAAGAAGATAGAATTTCAGTTTTAAGGAGTATGCTTTTATAAGTAATAAGTATTTAGAAAAGTGAAGAAGTAAAGTAAGAAAAGAAGATAGAATTTCAGTTTTAAGGAGTATGCTTTTATAAGTAATAAGTATTTAGAAAAGTGAAGAAGTAAAGTAAGAAAAGAAGATAGAATTTCAGTTTTAAGGAGTATGTTTTTATAAGTAATAAGTATTTAGAAAAGTGAAGAAGTAAAGTAAGAAAAGAAGATAGAATTTCAGTTTTAAGGAGTATGTTTTTATAAGTAATAAGTATTTTGCAAAGTGAAGAAGTAAAGTAAGAAAAGAAGTTTAGAAGTTCAAATTATAAGGAGTATGCTTTTATAAGTAATAAGTATTTAGAAAAGTGAAGAAGTAAAGTAAGAAAAGAAGATAGAATTTCAGTTTTAAGGAGTATGCTTTTTATAAGTAATAAGTATTTAGAAAAGTGAAGAAGTAAAGTAAGAAAAGAAGATAGAATTTCAGTTTTAAGCAGCATGCTTTGACAAGTAATAAGTATTTAGAAAAGTGAAGAAGTAAAGTAAGAAAAGAAGATAGAATTTCAGTTTTAAGGAGTATGCTTTTTATAAGTAATAAGTATTTAGAAAAGTGAAGAAGTAAAGTAAGAAAAGAAGATAGAATTTCGGTTTTAAGGAGTATGCTTTGAGAAATAATAAGTATTTAGAAAAGTGAAGAAGTAAAGTAAGAAAAGAATATAGAAGTTCAAATTATAAGGAGTATGCTTTGAGAAGTAATAAGTATTTAGAAAAGTGAAGAAGTAAAGTAAGAAAAGAAGATAGAATTTCAGTTTTAAGCAGCATGCTTTGACAAGTAATAAGTATTTAGAAAAGTGAAGAAGTAAAGTATGAAAAGAAGTTTAGAATTTCAGTTTTAAGGAGTATGCTTTGAGAAGTAATAAGTAATCAGAAAAGTGAAGAAGTAAAGTAAGAAAAGAAGATAGAATTTCAGTTTTAAGGAGTATGTTTTTATATGTAATAAGTATTTAGAAAAGTGAAGAAGTAAAGTAAGAAAAGAAGATACAATTTCAGCTTTAAGGAGTATGCTTTTTTAAGTAATAAGTATTTAGAAAAGTGAAAAAGTAAAGTAAGAAAAGAATATAGAAGTTCAAATTATAAGGAGTATGCTTTGAGAAGTAATAAGTATTTAGAAAAGTGAAGAAGTAAAGTAAGAAAAGAAGATAGAATTTCAGTTTTAAGCAGCATGCTTTGACAAGTAATAAGTATTTAGAAAAGTGAAGAAGTAAAGTATGAAAAGAAGTTTAGAATTTCAGTTTTAAGGAGTATGCTTTGAGAAGTAATAAGTAATCAGAAAAGTGAAGAAGTAAAGTAAGAAAAGAAGATAGAATTTCAGTTTTAAGGAGTATACTTTGAGAAGTAATAAGTATTTAGAAAAGTGAAGAAGTAAAGTAAGAAAAGAAGATAGAATTTCAGTTTTAAGCAGCATGCTTTGACAAGTAATAAGTATTTAGAAAAGTGAAGAAGTAAAGTAAGAAAAGAAGATAGAATTTCAGTTTTAAGGAGTATGCTTTTTATAAGTAATAAGTATTTAGAAAAGTGAAAAAGTAAAGTAAGAAAAGAAGATAGAATTTCAGTTTTAAGCAGCATGCTTTGACAAGTAATAAGTATTTAGAAAAGTGAAGAAG
The DNA here is from genome assembly GCA_946699065.1 of Loxodes magnus. Classification (NCBI taxonomy): domain Eukaryota; phylum Ciliophora; class Karyorelictea; order Loxodida; family Loxodidae; genus Loxodes; species Loxodes magnus. Next base: position 21,507 of record CAMPDV010005822.1, on the reverse strand, counting down.
TAAAGTATGAAAAGAATTTTAGAATTTCAGTTTTAAGGAGTATGTTTTTATATGTAATTAGTATTTTGAAAAGTGAAGAAGTAAAGTAGGAAAAGAAGATAGAATTTCAGTTTTAAGCAGCATGCTTTGACAAGTAATAAGTATTTAGAAAAGTGAAGAAGTAAAGTATGAAAAGAAGTTTAGAATTTCAGTTTTAAGGAGTATGTTTTTATATGTAATAAGTATTTAGAAAAGTGAAGAAGTAAAGTAAGAAAAGAAGATACAATTTCAGCTTTAAGGAGTATGCTTTTTTAAGTAATAAGTATTTAGAAAAGTGAAAAAGTAAAGTAAGAAAAGAATATAGAAGTTCAAATTATAAGGAGTATGCTTTTATAAGTAATAAGTATTTAGAAAAGTGAAGAAGTAAAGTAAGAAAAGAAGTTTAGAATTTCAGTTTTAAGGAGTATGCTTTGAGAAGTAATAAGTATTTAGAAAAGTGAAGAAGTAAAGTAAGAAAAGAATATAGAAGTTCAAATTATAAGGAGTATGCTTTTATAAGTAATAAGTATTTAGAAAAGTGAAGAAGTAAAGTATGAAAAGAAGTTTAGAATTTCAGTTTTAAGGAGTATGTTTTTATATGTAATAAGTATTTAGAAAAGTGAAGAAGTAAAGTAAGAAAAGAATATAGAAGTTCAAATTATAAGGAGTATGCTTTTATAAGTAATAAGTATTTAGAAAAGTGAAGAAGTAAAGTATGAAAAGAATTTTAGAATTTCAGTTTTAAGGAGTATGCTTTGACAAGTAATAAGTATTTAGAAAAGTGAAGAAGTAAAGTAGGAAAAGAAGATAGAATTTCAGTTTTAAGCAGCATGCTTTGACAAGTAATAAGTATTTAGAAAAGTGAAGAAGTAAAGTAAGAAAAGAAGATAGAATTTCAGTTTTAAGGAGTATGCTTTGACAAGTAATAAGTATTTAGAAAAGTGAAGAAGTAAAGTAAGAAAAGAAGATAGAATTTCAGTTTTAAGGAGTATGCTTTTATAAGTAATAAGTATTTAGAAAAGTGAAGAAGTAAAGTAAGAAAAGAAGATAGAATTTCAGTTTTAAGGAGTATGCTTTTATAAGTAATAAGTATTTAGAAAAGTGAAGAAGTAAAGTAAGAAAAGAATATAGAAGTTCAAATTATAAGGAGTATTCTTTTATAAGTAATAAGTATTTAGAAAAGTGAAGAAGTAAAGTAAGAAAAGAATATAGAATTTCAGTTTTAAGGAGTATGCTTTTATAAGTAATAAGTATTTAGAAAAGTGAAAAAGTAAAGTAAGAAAAGAAGATAGAATTTCAGTTTTAAGCAGCATGCTTTGACAAGTAATAAGTATTTAGAAAAGTGAAGAAGTAAAGTATGAAAAGAATTTTAGAATTTCAGTTTTAAGGAGTATGTTTTTATATGTAATTAGTATTTTGAAAAGTGAAGAAGTAAAGTAGGAAAAGAAGATAGAATTTCAGTTTTAAGCAGCATGCTTTGACAAGTAATAAGTATTTAGAAAAGTGAAGAAGTAAAGTAAGAAAAGAAGATAGAATTTCAGTTTTAAGGAGTATGCTTTGACAAGTAATAAGTATTTAGAAAAGTGAAGAAGTAGAGTAAGAAAAGAAGATAGAATTTCAGTTTTAAGGAGTATGCTTTTTTAAGTAATAAGTATTTAGAAAAGTGAAGAAGTAAAGTAAGAAAAGAATATAGAAGTTCAAATTATAAGGAGTATGCTTTTATAAGTAATAAGTATTTAGAAAAGTGAAGAAGTAAAGTAAGAAAAGAAGATAGAATTTCAGTTTTAAGGAGTATGTTTTTTAAGTAATAAGTATTTAGAAAAGTGAAAAAGTAAAGTAAGAAAAGAAGATAGAATTTCAGTTTTAAGGAGTATGTTTTTTAAGTAATAAGTATTTAGAAAAGTGAAGAAGTAAAGTAAGAAAAGAATATAGAAGTTCAGTTTTAAGCAGCATGCTTTGACAAGTAATAAGTATTTAGAAAAGTGAAGAAGTAAAGTAAGAAAAGAAGATAGAATTTCAGTTTTAAGGAGTATGTTTTTATAAGTAATAAGTATTTTGCAAAGTGAAGAAGTAAAGTAAGAAAAGAATATAGAAGTTCAAATTATAAGGAGTATGCTTTTATAAGTAATAAGTATTTAGAAAAGTGAAGAAGTAAAGTAAGAAAAGAAGATAGAATTTCAGTTTTAAGCAGCATGCTTTGACAAGTAATAAGTATTTAGAAAAGTGAAGAAGTAAAGTATGAAAAGAAGTTTAGAATTTCAGTTTTAAGGAGTATGCTTTGAGAAGTAATAAGTAATCAGAAAAGTGAAGAAGTAAAGTAAGAAAAGAAGATAGAATTTCAGTTTTAAGGAGTATACTTTGAGAAGTAATAAGTATTTAGAAAAGTGAAGAAGTAAAGTAAGAAAAGAAGATAGAATTTCAGTTTTAAGGAGTATGCTTTTTTAAGTAATAAGTATTTAGAAAAGTGAAGAAGTAAAGTAAGAAAAGAAGATAGAATTTCAGTTTTAAGCAGCATGCTTTGACAAGTAATAAGTATTTAGAAAAGTGAAGAAGTAAAGTATGAAAAGAAGTTTAGAATTTCAGTTTTAAGGAGTATGTTTTTATATGTAATAAGTATTTAGAAAAGTGAAGAAGTAAAGTAAGAAAAGAAGATACAATTTCAGCTTTAAGGAGTATGCTTTTTTAAGTAATAAGTATTTAGAAAAGTGAAAAAGTAAAGTAAGAAAAGAATATAGAAGTTCAAATTATAAGGAGTATGCTTTTATAAGTAATAAGTATTTAGAAAAGTGAAGAAGTAAAGTAAGAAAAGAAGATAAAATATCAGTTTTAAGGAGTATGCTTTTTTAAGTAATAAGTATTTTGAAAAGTGAAGAAGTAAAGTAAGAAAAGAAGATAGAATTTCAGTTTTAAGCAGCATGCTTTGACAAGTAATAAGTATTTAGAAAAGTGAAGAAGTAAAGTATGAAAAGAAGTTTAGAATTTCAGTTTTAAGGAGTATGTTTTTATATGTAATAAGTATTTAGAAAAGTGAAGAAGTAAAGTAAGAAAAGAAGATACAATTTCAGCTTTAAGGAGTATGCTTTTTTAAGTAATAAGTATTTAGAAAAGTGAAAAAGTAAAGTAAGAAAAGAATATAGAAGTTCAAATTATAAGGAGTATGCTTTTATAAGTAATAAGTATTTAGAAAAGTGAAGAAGTAAAGTAAGAAAAGAAGTTTAGAATTTCAGTTTTAAGGAGTATGCTTTGAGAAGTAATAAGTATTTAGAAAAGTGAAGAAGTAAAGTAAGAAAAGAATATAGAAGTTCAAATTATAAGGAGTATGCTTTTATAAGTAATAAGTATTTAGAAAAGTGAAGAAGTAAAGTATGAAAAGAAGTTTAGAATTTCAGTTTTAAGGAGTATGTTTTTATATGTAATAAGTATTTAGAAAAGTGAAGAAGTAAAGTAAGAAAAGAATATAGAAGTTCAAATTATAAGGAGTATGCTTTTATAAGTAATAAGTATTTAGAAAAGTGAAGAAGTAAAGTATGAAAAGAATTTTAGAATTTCAGTTTTAAGGAGTATGCTTTGACAAGTAATAAGTATTTAGAAAAGTGAAGAAGTAAAGTAGGAAAAGAAGATAGAATTTCAGTTTTAAGCAGCATGCTTTGACAAGTAATAAGTATTTAGAAAAGTGAAGAAGTAAAGTAAGAAAAGAAGATAGAATTTCAGTTTTAAGGAGTATGCTTTGACAAGTAATAAGTATTTAGAAAAGTGAAGAAGTAAAGTAAGAAAAGAAGATAGAAGTTCAAATTATAAGGAGTATGCTTTTATAAGTAATAAGTATTTAGAAAAGTGAAAAAGTAAAGTAAGAAAAGAAGATAGAATTTCAGTTTTAAGCAGCATGCTTTGACAAGTAATAAGTATTTAGAAAAGTGAAGAAGTAAAGTATGAAAAGAATTTTAGAATTTCAGTTTTAAGGAGTATGTTTTTATATGTAATAAGTATTTTGAAAAGTGAAGAAGTAAAGTAAGAAAAGAAGATAGAATTTCAGTTTTAAGGAGTATGCTTTTATAAGTAATAAGTATTTAGAAAAGTGAAAAAGTAAAGTAAGAAAAGAAGATAGAATTTCAGTTTTAAGCAGCATGCTTTGACAAGTAATAAGTATTTAGAAAAGTGAAGAAGTAAAGTATGAAAAGAATTTTAGAATTTCAGTTTTAAGGAGTATGTTTTTATATGTAATTAGTATTTTGAAAAGTGAAGAAGTAAAGTAGGAAAAGAAGATAGAATTTCAGTTTTAAGCAGCATGCTTTGACAAGTAATAAGTATTTAGAAAAGTGAAGAAGTAAAGTAAGAAAAGAAGATAGAATTTCAGTTTTAAGGAGTATGCTTTGACAAGTAATAAGTATTTAGAAAAGTGAAGAAGTAAAGTAAGAAAAGAAGATAGAATTTCAGTTTTAAGGAGTATGCTTTTTTAAGTAATAAGTATTTAGAAAAGTGAAGAAGTAAAGTAAGAAAAGAATATAGAAGTTCAAATTATAAGGAGTATGCTTTTATAAGTAATAAGTATTTAGAAAAGTGAAGAAGTAAAGTAAGAAAAGAAGATAGAATTTCAGTTTTAAGGAGTATGTTTTTATAAGTAATAAGTATTTTGCAAAGTGAAGAAGTAAAGTAAGAAAAGAATATAGAAGTTCAAATTATAAGGAGTATGCTTTTATAAGTAATAAGTATTTAGAAAAGTGAAGAAGTAAAGTAAGAAAAGAAGATAGAATTTCAGTTTTAAGGAGTATGTTTTTTAAGTAATAAGTATTTAGAAAAGTGAAAAAGTAAAGTAAGAAAAGAAGATAGAATTTCAGTTTTAAGGAGTATGTTTTTTAAGTAATAAGTATTTAGAAAAGTGAAGAAGTAAAGTAAGAAAAGAATATAGAAGTTCAGTTTTAAGCAGCATGCTTTGACAAGTAATAAGTATTTAGAAAAGTGAAGAAGTAAAGTAAGAAAAGAAGATAGAATTTCAGTTTTAAGGAGTATGTTTTTATAAGTAATAAGTATTTTGCAAAGTGAAGAAGTAAAGTAAGAAAAGAATATAGAAGTTCAAATTATAAGGAGTATGCTTTTATAAGTAATAAGTATTTAGAAAAGTGAAGAAGTAAAGTAAGAAAAGAAGATAGAATTTCAGTTTTAAGGAGTATGTTTTTTAAGTAATAAGTATTTAGAAAAGTGAAAAAGTAAAGTAAGAAAAGAAGATAGAATTTCAGTTTTAAGGAGTATGTTTTTTAAGTAATAAGTATTTAGAAAAGTGAAGAAGTAAAGTAAGAAAAGAATATAGAAGTTCAGTTTTAAGGAGTATGCTTTTATAAGTAATAAGTATTTAGAAAAGTGAAGAAGTAAAGTAAGAAAAGAATATAGAAGTTCAAATTATAAGGAGTATGCTTTTATAAGTAATAAGTATTTAGAAAAGTGAAGAAGTAAAGTAAGAAAAGAAGATAGAATTTCAGTTTTAAGGAGTATGTTTTTTAAGTAATAAGTATTTAGAAAAGTGAAAAAGTAAAGTAAGAAAAGAAGATAGAATTTCAGTTTTAAGGAGTATGTTTTTTAAGTAATAAGTATTTAGAAAAGTGAAGAAGTAAAGTAAGAAAAGAATATAGAAGTTCAAATTATAAGGAGTATGCTTTGACAAGTAATAAGTATTTAGAAAAGTGAAGAAGTAAGGTAAGAAAAGAAGATAGAATTTCAGTTTTAAGGAGTATGTTTTTTAAGTAATAAGTATTTAGAAAAGTGAAGAAGTAAAGTATGAAAAGAAGTTTAGAATTTCAGTTTTAAGGAGTATGCTTTGAGAAGTAATAAGTATTTAGAAAAGTGAAGAAGTAAAGTAAGAAAAGAAGATAGAATTTCAGTTTTAAGGAGTATGCTTTTTTAAGTAATAAGTATTTAGAAAAGTGAAAAAGTAAAGTAAGAAAAGAAGATAGAATTTCAGTTTTAAGCAGCATGCTTTGACAAGTAATAAGTATTTAGAAAAGTGAAGAAGTAAAGTATGAAAAGTAGTTTAGAATTTCAGTTTTAAGGAGTATGTTTTTATAAGTAATAAGTATTTAGAAAAGTGAAGAAGTAAAGTAAGAAAAGAAGATAGAATTTCAGTTTTAAGGAGTATGCTTTTTTAAGTAATAAGTATTTAGAAAAGTGAAGAAGTAAAGTAAGAAAAGAAGATAGAATTTCAGTTTTAAGGAGTATGCTTTTATAAGTAATAAGTATTTAGAAAAGTGAAGAAGTAAAGTAAGAAACGAAGATAGAATTTCAGTTTTAAGCAGCATGCTTTGACAAGTAATAAGTATTTAGAAAAGTGAAGAAGTAAAGTAAGAAAAGAAAATAGAAATTTCAGTTTTAAGCAGTATGCTTTTTTAAGTAATAAGTATTTAGAAAAGTGAAGAAGTAAAGTAAGAAAAGAAGATAGAATTTCAGTTTTAAGGAGTATGTTTTTTAAGTAATAAGTATTTAGAAAAGTGAAGAAGTAAAGTAAGAAAAGAAGATAGAATTTCAGTTTTAAGGAGTATGCTTTGAGAAGTAATAAGTATTTAGAAAAGTGAAGAAGTAAAGTAAGAAAAGAAGATAGAATTTCAGTTTTAAGGAGTATGTTTTTTAAGTAATAAGTATTTAGAAAAGTGAAGAAGTAAAGTAAGAAAAGAAGATAGAATTTCAGTTTTAAGGAGTATGTTTTTATAAGTAATAAGTATTTTTAAATGTGAAGAAGTAAAGTAAGAAAAGAATATAGAATTTCAGTTTTAAGGAGTATGTTTTTTAAGTAATAAGTATTTAGAAAAGTGAAGAAGTAAAGTAAGAAAAGAAGATAGAATTTCAGATTATAAGGAGTATGCTTTTATAAGTAATAAGTATTTAGAAAAGTGAAAAAGTAAAGTAAGAAAAGAATATAGAAGTTGAAATTATAAGGAGTATGCTTTTATAAGTAATAAGTTTTTAGAAAAGTGAAGAAGTAAAGTAAGAAAAGAAGATAGAATTTCAGTTTTAAGGTGTATGCTTTGAGAAATAATAAGTATTTAGAAAAGTGAAGAAGTAAAGTAAGAAAAGAAGATAGAATTTCGGTTTTAAGGAGTATGCTTTGAGAAATAATAAGTATTTAGAAAAGTGAAGAAGTAAAGTAAGAAAAGAAGATAGAATTTCAGTTTTAAGGAGTATGCTTTGAGAAGTAATAAGTATTTAGAAAAGTGAAGAAGTAAAGTAAGAAAAGAAGATAGAATTTCAGTTTTAAGCAGCATGCTTTGACAAGTAATAAGTATTTAGAAAAGTGAAGAAGTAAAGTAAGAAAAGAAGATAGAATTTCAGTTTTAAGGAGTATGCTTTTTATAAGTAATAAGTATTTAGAAAAGTGAAAAAGTAAAGTAAGAAAAGAAGATAGAATTTCAGTTTTAAGGAGTATGCTTTGAGAAGTAATAAGTATTTAGAAAAGTGAAGAAGTAAAGTAAGAAAAGAAGATAGAATTTCAGTTTTAAGGAGTATGCTTTTATAAGTAATAAGTATTTAGAAAAGTGAAGAAGTAAAGTAAGAAAAGAAGATAGAATTTCAGTTTTAAGGAGTATGCTTTTTTAAGTAATAAGTATTTAGAAAAGTGAAAAAGTAAAGTAAGAAAAGAAGATAGAATTTCAGTTTTAAGCAGCATGCTTTGACAAGTAATAAGTATTTAGAAAAGTGAAAAAGTAAAGTATGAAAAGAAGTTTAGAATTTCAGTTTTAAGGAGTAAGTTTTTATATGAAATAAGTATTTTGAAAAGTGAAGAAGTAAAGTAAGAAAAGAAAATAAAAATTTCAGTTTTAAGCAGCATGCTTTGACAAGTAATAAGTATTTAGAAAAGTGAAGAAGTAAAGTAAGAAAAGAAGATAGAATTTCAGATTATAAGGAGTATGCTTTTATAAGTAATAAGTATTTAGAAAAGTGAAAAAGTAAAGTAAGAAAAGAAGATAGAATTTCAGTTTTAAGGAGTATGTTTTTATAAGTAATAAGTATTTAGAAAAGTGAAAAAGTAAAGTAAGAAAAGAAGATAGAATTTCGGTTTTAAGGAGTATGCTTAGAGAAATAATAAGTATTTAGAAAAGTGAAGAAGTAAAGTAAGAAAAGAAGATAGAATTTCAGTTTTAAGCAGCATGCTTTGACAAGTAATAAGTATTTAGAAAAGTGAAGAAGTAAAGTATGAAAAGAAGTTTAGATTTTCAGTTTTAAGGAGTATGTTTTTATAAGTAATAAGTATTTAGAAAAGTGAAGAAGTAAAGTAGGAAAAGAAGATAGAATTTCAGTTTTAAGGAGTATGCTTTGACAAGTAATAAGTATTTAGAAAAGTGAAGAAGTAAAGTAAGAAAAGAATATAGAAGTTCAAATTATAAGGAGTATGCTTTTATAAGTAATAAGTATTTAGAAAAGTGAAAAAGTAAAGTAAGAAAAGAATATACAATTTCAGATTATAAGGAGTATGCTTTTATAAGTAATAAGTATTTAGAAAAGTGAAGAAGTAAAGTAAGAAAAGAAAATAGAAATTTCAGTTTTAAGCAGCATGCTTTGACAAGTAATAAGTATTTAGAAAAGTGAAAAAGTAAAGTAAGAAAAGAAGATAGAATTTCGGTTTTAAGGAGTATGCTTAGAGAAATAATAAGTATTTAGAAAAGTGAAGAAGTAAAGTAAGAAAAGAAGATAGAATTTCAGTTTTAAGCAGCATGCTTTGACAAGTAATAAGTATTTAGAAAAGTGAAGAAGTAAAGTATGAAAAGAAGATAGAATTTCAGTTTTAAGGAGTATGCTTTTTTAAGTAATAAGTATTTAGAAAAGTGAAGAAGTAAAGTAAGAAAAGAAGATAGAATTTCAGTTTTAAGCAGCATGCTTTGACAAGTAATAAGTATTTAGAAAAGTGAAGAAGTAAAGTATGAAAAGAAGTTTAGAATTTCAGTTTTAAGAAGTATGTTTTTTAAGTAATAAGTATTTAGAAAAGTGAAGAAGTAAAGTAAGAAAAGAAGATAGAATTTCAGTTTTAAGGAGTATGCTTTGAGAAGTAATAAGTATTTAGAAAAGTGAAGAAGTAAAGTAAGAAAAGAAGATAGAATTTCAGTTTTAAGGAGTATGCTTTTATAAGTAATAAGTATTTAGAAAAGTGAAGAAGTAAAGTAAGAAAAGAAGATGGAATTTCAGTTTTAAGGAGTATGCTTTTTTAAGTAATAAGTATTTAGAAAAGTGAAGAAGTAAAGTAAGAAAAGAAGATAGAATTTCAGTTTTAAGGAGTATGTTTTTATAAGTAATAAGTATTTAGAAAAGTGAAGAAGTAAAGTAAGAAAAGAAGATAGAATTTCAGTTTTAAGGAGTATGTTTTTATAAGTAATAAGTATTTAGAAAAGTGAAGAATAAAGTAAGAAAAGAAGATAGAATTTCAGATTATAAGGAGTATGCTTTTATAAGTAATAAGTAATCAGAAAAGTGAAGAAGTAAAGTAAGAAAAGAAGATAGAATTTCAGTTTTAAGGAGTATACTTTGAGAAGTAATAAGTATTTAGAAAAGTGAAGAAGTAAAGTAAGAAAAGAAGATAGAATTTCAGTTTTAAGGAGTATGCTTTTTTAAGTAATAAGTATTTAGAAAAGTGAAGAAGTAAAGTAAGAAAAGAAGATAGAATTTCAGTTTTAAGCAGCATGCTTTGACAAGTAATAAGTATTTAGAAAAGTGAAGAAGTAAAGTATGAAAAGAAGTTTAGAATTTCAGTTTTAAGGAGTATGTTTTTATATGTAATAAGTATTTAGAAAAGTGAAAAAGTAAAGTATGAAAAGAAGTTTAGAATTTCAGTTTTAAGGAGTATGTTTTTATATGTAATAAGTATTTTGAAAAGTGAAGAAGTAAAGTAAGAAAAGAATATAGAAGTTCAAATTATAAGGAGTATGTTTTTATAAGTAATAAGTATTTAGAAAAGTGAAGAATAAAGTAAGAAAAGAAGATAGAATTTCAGATTATAAGGAGTATGCTTTTATAAGTAATAAGTATTTAGAAAAGTGAAAAAGTAAAGTAAGAAAAGAATATACAATTTCAGTTTTAAGCAGCATGCTTTGACAAGTAATAAGTATTTAGAAAAGTGAAAAAGTAAAGTAAGAAAAGAATATAGAAGTTGAAATTATAAGGAGTATGCTTTTATAAGTAATAAGTATTTAGAAAAGTGAAGAAGTAAAGTAAGAAAAGAAGATAGAATTTCAGTTTTAAGCAGCATGCTTTGACAAGTAATAAGTATTTAGAAAAGTGAAGAAGTAAAGTATGAAAAGAAGATAGAATTTCAGTTTTAAGGAGTATGCTTTTTTAAGTAATAAGTATTTAGAAAAGTGAAGAAGTAAAGTAAGAAAAGAAGATAGAATTTCAGTTTTAAGGAGTATGTTTTTATAAGTAATAAGTATTTAGAAAAGTGAAGAAGTAAAGTAAGAAAAGAATATAGAAGTTCAAATTATAAGGAGTATGCTTTTATAAGTAATAAGTATTTAGAAAAGTGAAAAAGTAAAGTATGAAAAGAAGTTTAGAATTTCAGTTTTAAGGAGTATGTTTTTATATGTAATAAGTATTTTGAAAAGTGAAGAAGTAAAGTAGGAAAAGAAGATAGAATTTCAGTTTTAAGGAGTATGCTTTGAGAAGTAATAAGTATTTAGAAAAGTGAAGAAGTAAAGTAAGAAAAGAATATAGAAGTTCAAATTATAAGGAGTATGCTTTTATAAGTAATAAGTATTTAGAAAAGTGAAAAAGTAAAGTATGAAAAGAAGTTTAGAATTTCAGTTTTAAGGAGTATGTTTTTATATGTAATAAGTATTTTGAAAAGTGAAGAAGTAAAGTAAGAAAAGAAGATAGAATTTCAGTTTTAAGGAGTATGCTTTGAGAAGTAATAAGTATTTAGAAAAGTGAAGAATAAAGTAAGAAAAGAAGATAGAATTTCAGATTATAAGGAGTATGCTTTTATAAGTAATAAGTATTTAGAAAAGTGAAGAATAAAGTAAGAAAAGAAGATAGAATTTCAGATTATAAGGAGTATGCTTTTATAAGTAATAAGTATTTAGAAAAGTGAAAAAGTAAAGTAAGAAAAGAATATAGAAGTTGAAATTATAAGGAGTATGCTTTTATAAGTAATAAGTATTTAGAAAGTGAAAAAGTAAAGTATGAAAAGAAGATAGAATTTCAGTTTTAAGGTGTATGCTTTGAGAAATAATAAGTATTTAGAAAAGTGAAGAAGTAAAGTAAGAAAAGAAGATAGAATTTCGGTTTTAAGGAGTATGCTTTGAGAAATAATAAGTATTTAGAAAAGTGAAGAAGTAAAGTAAGAAAAGAAGATAGAATTTCAGTTTTAAGGAGTATGCTTTGAGAAGTAATAAGTATTTAGAAAAGTGAAGAAGTAAAGTAAGAAAAGAAGATAGAATTTCAGTTTTAAGGAGTATGTTTTTATATGTAATAAGTATTTTGAAAAGTGAAGAAGTAAAGTAGGAAAAGAAGATAGAATTTCAGTTTTAAGGAGTATGCTTTGAGAAGTAATAAGTATTTAGAAAAGTGAAGAAGTAAAGTAAGAAAAGAATATAGAAGTTCAAATTATAAGGAGTATGCTTTTATAAGTAATAAGTATTTAGAAAAGTGAAAAAGTAAAGTATGAAAAGAAGTTTAGAATTTCAGTTTTAAGGAGTATGTTTTTATATGTAATAAGTATTTTGAAAAGTGAAGAAGTAAAGTAGGAAAAGAAGATAGAATTTCAGTTTTAAGGAGTATGCTTTGAGAAGTAATAAGTATTTAGAAAAGTGAAGAAGTAAAGTAAGAAAAGAAGATAGAATTTCAGTTTTAAGGAGTATGTTTTTTTAAGTAATAAGTATTTAGAAAAGTGAAAAAGTAAAGTAAGAAAAGAAGATAGAATTTCAGTTTTAAGGAGTATGTTTTTATAAGTAATAAGTATTTAGAAAAGTGAAAAAGTAAAGTAAGAAAAGAAGATAGAATTTCAGTTTTAAGGAGTATGCTTTGACAAGTAATAAGTATTTAGAAAAGTGAAGAAGTAAAGTAAGAAAAGAAGATAGAATTTCAGTTTTAAGGAGTATGTTTTTATATGTAATAAGTATTTTGAAAAGTGAAGAAGTAAAGTAAGAAAAGAAGATAGAATTTCAGTTTTAAGGAGTATGTTTTTATAAGTAATAAGTATTTAGAAAAGTGAAAAAGTAAAGTAAGAAAAGAAGATAGAATTTCAGTTTTAAGGAGTATGCTTTTATAAGTAATAAGTATTTAGAAAAGTGAAGAATAAAGTAAGAAAAGAAGATAGAATTTCAGTTTTAAGGTGTATGCTTTGAGAAATAATAAGTATTTAGAAAAGTGAAGAAGTAAAGTAAGAAAAGAAGATAGAATTTCGGTTTTAAGGAGTATGCTTTGAGAAATAATAAGTATTTAGAAAAGTGAAGAAGTAAAGTAAGAAAAGAATATAGAAGTTCAAATTATAAGGAGTATGTTTTTATAAGTAATAAGTATTTAGAAAAGTGAAGAAGTAAAGTAAGAAAAGAAGATAGAATTTCAGTTTTAAGCAGCTTGCTTTTATAAGTAATAAGTATTTAGAAAAGTGAAGAAGTAAAGTAAGAAAAGAAGATAGAATTTCAGTTTTAAGGAGTATGCTTTTAGAAGTAATAAGTATTTAGAAAAGTGAAGAAGTAAAGTAAGAAAAGAAGATAGAATTTCAGTTTTAAGGAGTATGCTTTTTTAAGTAATAAGTATTTAGAAAAGTGAAGAAGTAAAGTAAGAAAAGAAGATAGAATTTCAGTTTTAAGGAGTATGTTTTTATAAGTAATAAGTATTTAGAAAAGTGAAGAAGTAAAGTAAGAAAAGAAGATAGAATTTCAGTTTTAAGGAGTATGCTTTTTTAAGTAATAAGTATTTAGAAAAGTGAAGAAGTAAAGTAAGAAAAGAAGATAGAATTTCAGTTTTAAGGAGTATGTTTTTATAAGTAATAAGTATTTAGAAAAGTGAAGAAGTAAAGTAAGAAAAGAAGATAGAATTTCAGTTTTAAGGAGTATGCTTTTATAAGTAATAAGTATTTAGAAAAGTGAAGAAGTAAAGTAAGAAAAGAAGATAGAATTTCAGTTTTAAGGAGTATGCTTTTTTAAGTAATAAGTATTTAGAAAAGTGAAGAAGTAAAGTAAGAAAAGAATATACAATTTCAGTTTTAAGCAGCATGCTTTGACAAGTAATAAGTATTTAGAAAAGTGAAAAAGTAAAGTAAGAAAAGAAGATAGAATTTCAGTTTTAAGGAGTATGCTTTTATAAGTAATAAGTATTTAGAAAAGTGAAAAAGTAAAGTATGAAAAGAAGTTTAGAATTTCAGTTTTAAGGAGTATGTTTTTATATGTAATAAGTATTTAGAAAAGTGAAGAAGTAAAGTATGAAAAGAAGTTTAGAATTTCAGTTTTAAGGAGTATGTTTTTATATGTAATAAGTATTTTGAAAAGTGAAGAAGTAAAGTAAGAAAAGAAGATAGAATTTCAGTTTTAAGGAGTATGTTTTTATAAGTAATAAGTATTTAGAAAAGTGAAAAAGTAAAGTAAGAAAAGAAGATAGAATTTCAGTTTTAAGGAGTATGCTTTTATAAGTAATAAGTATTTAGAAAAGTGAAGAATAAAGTAAGAAAAGAAGATAGAATTTCAGTTTTAAGGTGTATGCTTTGAGAAATAATAAGTATTTAGAAAAGTGAAGAAGTAAAGTAAGAAAAGAAGATAGAATTTCGGTTTTAAGGAGTATGCTTTGAGAAATAATAAGTATTTAGAAAAGTGAAGAAGTAAAGTAAGAAAAGAATATAGAAGTTCAAATTATAAGGAGTATGCTTTGAGAAGTAATAAGTATTTAGAAAAGTGAAGAAGTAAAGTAAGAAAAGAAGATAGAATTTCAGTTTTAAGGAGTATGTTTTTATATGTAATAAGTATTTTGAAAAGTGAAGAAGTAAAGTAGGAAAAGAAGATAGAATTTCAGATTATAAGGAGTATGCTTTTATAAGTAATAAGTATTTAGAAAAGTGAAAAAGTAAAGTAAGAAAAGAATATAGAAGTTCAAATTATAAGGAGTATGCTTTTATAAGTAATAAGTATTTAGAAAAGTGAAAAAGTAAAGTATGAAAAGAAGTTTAGAATTTCAGTTTTAAGGAGTATGCTTTGAGAAGTAATAAGTATTTAGAAAAGTGAAGAAGTAAAGTAAGAAAAGAAGATAGAATTTCAGTTTTAAGGAGTATGCTTTTTTAAGTAATAAGTATTTAGAAAAGTGAAAAAGTAAAGTAAGAAAAGAATATACAATTTCAGTTTTAAGCAGCATGCTTTGACAAGTAATAAGTATTTAGAAAAGTGAAAAAGTAAAGTAAGAAAAGAAGATAGAATTTCAGTTTTAAGGAGTATGCTTTTATAAGTAATAAGTATTTAGAAAAGTGAAGAAGTAAAGTAAGAAAAGAATATAGAAGTTCAAATTATAAGGAGTATGCTTTTATAAGTAATAAGTATTTTGAAAAGTGAAGAAGTAAAGTAAGAAAAGAAGATAGAATTTCAGTTTTAAGGAGTATGCTTTTATAAGTAATAAGTATTTAGAAAAGTGAAAAAGTAAAGTATGAAAAGAAGTTTAGAATATCAGTTTTAAGGAGTATGCTTTTTTAAGTAATAAGTATTTAGAAAAGTGAAGAATAAAGTAAGAAAAGAAGATAGAATTTCAGATTATAAGGAGTATGCTTTTATAAGTAATAAGTATTTAGAAAAGTGAAGAAGTAAAGTAAGAAAAGAATATAGAAGTTCAAATTATAAGGAGTATGCTTTTATAAGTAATAAGTATTTAGAAAAGTGAAAAAGTAAAGTATGAAAAGAAGTTTAGAATATCAGTTTTAAGGAGTATGCTTTTTTAAGTAATAAGTATTTAGAAAAGTGAAGAAGTAAAGTAAGAAAAGAAGATAGAATTTCAGTTTTAAGGAGTATGCTTTGAGAAATAATAAGTATTTAGAAAAGTGAAGAAGTAAAGTAAGAAAAGAAGATAGAATTTCAGTTTTAAGAAGTATGTTTTTTAAGTAATAAGTATTTAGAAAAGTGAAGAAGTAAAGTAAGAAAAGAAAATAGAATTTCAGTTTTAAGGAGTATGCTTTGAGAAGTAATAAGTATTTAGAAAAGTGAAGAAGTAAAGTAAGAAAAGAAGATAGAATTTCAGTTTTAAGGAGTATGCTTTGAGAAGTAATAAGTATTTAGAAAAGTGAAGAAGTAAAGTAAGAAAAGAAGATAGAATTTCAGTTTTAAGGAGTATGCTTTTTTAAGTAATAAGTATTTAGAAAAGTGAAGAAGTAAAGTAAGAAAAGAATATAGAAGTTCAAATTATAAGGAGTATGCTTTTATAAGTAATAAGTATTTAGAAAAGTGAAAAAGTAAAGTATGAAAAGAAGTTTAGAATTTCAGTTTTAAGGAGTATGTTTTTATATGTAATAAGTATTTTGAAAAGTGAAGAAGTAAAGTAGGAAAAGAAGATAGAATTTCAGTTTTAAGGAGTATGCTTTGAGAAGTAATAAGTATTTAGAAAAGTGAAGAAGTAAAGTAAGAAAAGAAGATAGAATTTCGGTTTTAAGGAGTATGCTTTGAGAAATAATAAGTATTTAGAAAAGTGAAGAAGTAAAGTAAGAAAAGAAGATAGAATTTCAGTTTTAAGGAGTATGCTTTTTTAAGTAATAAGTATTTAGAAAAGTGAAGAAGTAAAGTAAGAAAAGAAGATAGAATTTCAGTTTTAAGGAGTATGTTTTTATAAGTAATAAGTATTTAGAAAAGTGAAGAAGTAAAGTAAGAAAAGAAGATAGAATTTCAGTTTTAAGGAGTATGTTTTTTTAAGTAATAAGTATTTAGAAAAGTGAAGAAGTAAAGTAAGAAAAGAAGATAGAATTTCAGTTTTAAGGAGTATGCTTTTATAAGTAATAAGTATTTAGAAAAGTGAAAAAGTAAAGTAAGAAAAGAAGATAGAATTTCAGTTTTAAGGAGTATGCTTTGAGAAGTAATAAGTATTTATAAAATTGAAGAAGTAAAGTAAGAAAAGAATATAGAAGTTCAAATTATAAGGAGTATGCTTTTATAAGTAATAAGTATTTTGAAAAGTGAAGAAGTAAAGTAAGAAAAGAAGATAGAATTTCAGTTTTAAGGAGTATGCTTTTAGAAGTAATAAGTATTTAGAAAAGTGAAGAAGTAAAGTAAGAAAAGAAGTTTAGAATTTCAGTTTTAAGGAGTATGCTTTTAGAAGTAATAAGTATTTAGAAAAGTGAAAAAGTAAAGTAAGAAAAGAAGATAGAATTTCAGTTTTAAGCAGCATGTTTTTATAAGTAATAAGTATTTAGAAAAGTGAAGAAGTAAAGTAAGAAAAGAAGATAGAATTTCAGTTTTAAGGAGTATGCTTTTATAAGTAATAAGTATTTAGAAAAGTGAAAAAGTAAAGTAAGAAAAGAAGATAGAATTTCAGTTTTAAGGAGTATGCTTTGAGAAGTAATAAGTATTTATAAAATTGAAGAAGTAAAGTAAGAAAAGAATATAGAAGTTCAAATTATAAGGAGTATGCTTTTATAAGTAATAAGTATTTTGAAAAGTGAAGAAGTAAAGTAAGAAAAGAAGATAGAATTTCAGTTTTAAGGAGTATGCTTTTAGAAGTAATAAGTATTTAGAAAAGTGAAGAAGTAAAGTAAGAAAAGAAGTTTAGAATTTCAGTTTTAAGGAGTATGCTTTTAGAAGTAATAAGTATTTAGAAAAGTGAAAAAGTAAAGTAAGAAAAGAAGATAGAATTTCAGTTTTAAGCAGCATGTTTTTATAAGTAATAAGTATTTAGAAAAGTGAAGAAGTAAAGTAAGAAAAGAAGATAGAATTTCAGTTTTAAGGAGTATGCTTTTATAAGTAATAAGTATTTAGAAAAGTGAAAAAGTAAAGTAAGAAAAGAAGATAGAATTTCAGTTTTAAGGAGTATGCTTTGAGAAGTAATAAGTATTTATAAAATTGAAGAAGTAAAGTAAGAAAAGAATATAGAAGTTCAAATTATAAGGAGTATGCTTTTATAAGTAATAAGTATTTAGAAAAGTGAAGAAGTAAAGTAAGAAAAGAAGATAGAATTTCAGTTTTAAGGAGTATTTTTTTTAAGTAATAAGTATTTAGAAAAGTGAAGAAGTAAAGTAAGAAAAGAATATAGAAGTTCAAATTATAAGGAGTATGCTTTTATAAGTAATAAGTATTTAGAAAAGTGAAGAAGTAAAGTAAGAAAAGAAGATAGAATTTCAGTTTTAAGGAGTATGCTTTTTTAAGTAATAAGTATTTAGAAAAGTGAAGAAGTAAAGTAAGAAAAGAAGATAGAATTTCAGTTTTAAGGAGTATGCTTTTAGAAGTAATAAGTATTTAGAAAAGTGAAAAAGTAAAGTAAGAAAAGAAGATAGAATTTCAGTTTTAAGCAGCATGTTTTTATAAGTAATAAGTATTTAGAAAAGTGAAGAAGTAAAGTAAGAAAAGAAGATAGAATTTCAGTTTTAAGGAGTATGCTTTTATAAGTAATAAGTATTTTGAAAAGTGAAGAAGTAAAGTAAGAAAAGAAGATAGAATTTCAGTTTTAAGGAGTATGTTTTTTAAGTAATAAGTATTTAGAAAAGTGAAAAAGTAAAGTAAGAAAAGAAGATAGAATTTCAGTTTTAAGGAGTATGCTTTGAGAAGTAATAAGTATTTAGAAAAGTGAAGAAGTAAAGTAAGAAAAGAAGATAGAATTTCAGTTTTAAGGAGTATGCTTTGACAAGTAATAAGTATTTAGAAAAGTGAAGAAGTAAAGTAAGAAAAGAAGATAGAATTTCAGTTTTAAGGAGTATGTTTTTTAAGTAATAAGTATTTAGAAAAGTGAAGAAGTAAAGTAAGAAAAGAAGATAGAATTTCAGTTTTAAGGAGTATGCTTTTAGAAGTAATAAGTATTTAGAAAAGTGAAGAAGTAAAGTAAGAAAAGAAGATAGAATTTCAGTTTTAAGGAGTATGCTTTTTTAAGTAATAAGTATTTAGAAAAGTGAAGAAGTAAAGTAAGAAAAGAAGATAGAATTTCAGTTTTAAGGAGTATGTTTTTTTAAGTAATAAGTATTTAGAAAAGTGAAGAAGTAAAGTAAGAAAAGAAGATAGAATTTCAGTTTTAAGGAGTATGTTTTTATAAGTAATAAGTATTTAGAAAAGTGAAAAAGTAAAGTAAGAAAAGAAGATAGAATTTCAGTTTTAAGCAGCATGTTTTTATAAGTAATAAGTATTTAGAAAAGTGAAGAAGTAAAGTATGAAAAGAAGTTTAGAATTTCAGTTTTAAGGAGTATGTTTTTATATGTAATAAGTATTTTGAAAAGTGAAGAAGTAAAGTAAGAAAAGAAGATAGAATTTCAGTTTTAAGGAGTATGTTTTTTAAGTAATAAGTATTTAGAAAAGTGAAGAAGTAAAGTAAGAAAAGAAGATAGAATTTCAGTTTTAAGCAGCATGCTTTGACAAGTAATAAGTATTTAGAAAAGTGAAGAAGTAAAGTATGAAAAGAAGTTTAGAATTTCAGTTTTAAGGAGTATGTTTTTATAAGTAATAAGTATTTAGAAAAGTGAAAAAGTAAAGTAAGAAAAGAAAATAGAAATTTCAGTTTTAAGCAGCATGCTTTGACAAGTAATAAGTATTTAGAAAAGTGAAGAAGTAAAGTAAGAAAAGAAGATAGAAGTTCAAATTATAAGGAGTATGTTTTTATAAGTAATAAGTATTTAGAAAAGTGAAGAAGTAAAGTAAGAAAAGAAGATAGAATTTCAGATTATAAGGAGTATGCTTTTATAAGTAATAAGTATTTAGAAAAGTGAAAAAGTAAAGTAAGAAAAGAATATAGAAGTTGAAATTATAAGGAGTATGTTTTTATAAGTAATAAGTATTTAGAAAAGTGAAGAAGTAAAGTAGGAAAAGAAGATAGAATTTCAGTTTTAAGGTGTATGCTTTGAGAAGTAATAAGTATTTAGAAAAGTGAAAAAGTAAAGTAAGAAAAGAAGATAGAATTTCAGTTTTAAGGAGTATGCTTTGACAAGTAATAAGTATTTAGAAAAGTGAAGAAGTAAAGTATGAAAAGAAGTTTAGAATTTCAGTTTTAAGGAGTATGTTTTTATATGTAATAAGTATTTAGAAAAGTGAAGAAGTAAAGTATGAAAAGAAGTTTAGAATTTCAGATTATAAGGAGTATGCTTTTATAAGTAATAAGTATTTAGAAAAGTGAAGAAGTAAAGTAAGAAAAGAAGATAGAAGTTGAAATTATAAGGAGTATGTTTTTATAAGTAATAAGTATTTAGAAAAGTGAAGAAGTAAAGTAGGAAAAGAAGATAGAATTTCAGTTTTAAGCAGCATGTTTTTATAAGTAATAAGTATTTAGAAAAGTGAAGAAGTAAAGTAAGAAAAGAAGATAGAATTTCAGTTTTAAGGAGTATGCTTTTATAAGTAATAAGTATTTAGAAAAGTGAAGAAGTAAAGTAAGAAAAGAAGATAGAATTTCAGTTTTAAGGAGTATGTTTTTATATGTAATAAGTATTTTGAAAAGTGAAGAAGTAAAGTAGGAAAAGAAGATAGAATTTCAGTTTTAAGGAGTATGCTTTGAGAAGTAATAAGTATTTAGAAAAGTGAAGAAGTAAAGTAAGAAAAGAATATAGAAGTTCAAATTATAAGGAGTATGTTTTTATAAGTAATAAGTATTTAGAAAAGTGAAGAATAAAGTAAGAAAAGAAGATAGAATTTCAGATTATAAGGAGTATGCTTTTATAAGTAATAAGTATTTAGAAAAGTGAAAAAGTAAAGTAAGAAAAGAATATAGAAGTTGAAATTATAAGGAGTATGCTTTTATAAGTAATAAGTATTTAGAAAAGTGAAAAAGTAAAGTATGAAAAGAAGTTTAGAATTTCAGTTTTAAGGAGTATGTTTTTATATGTAATAAGTATTTAGAAAAGTGAAGAAGTAAAGTATGAAAAGAAGTTTAGAATTTCAGTTTTAAGGAGTATGTTTTTATATGTAATAAGTATTTTGAAAAGTGAAGAAGTAAAGTAAGAAAAGAAGATAGAATTTCAGTTTTAAGGAGTATGTTTTTATAAGTAATAAGTATTTAGAAAAGTGAAAAAGTAAAGTAAGAAAAGAAGATAGAATTTCAGTTTTAAGGAGTATGCTTTTATAAGTAATAAGTATTTAGAAAAGTGAAGAATAAAGTAAGAAAAGAAGATAGAATTTCAGTTTTAAGGTGTATGCTTTGAGAAATAATAAGTATTTAGAAAAGTGAAGAAGTAAAGTAAGAAAAGAAGATAGAATTTCAGTTTTAAGGAGTATGCTTTGAGAAATAATAAGTATTTAGAAAAGTGAAGAAGTAAAGTAAGAAAAGAATATAGAAGTTCAAATTATAAGGAGTATGCTTTGAGAAGTAATAAGTATTTAGAAAAGTGAAGAAGTAAAGTAAGAAAAGAAGATAGAATTTCAGTTTTAAGGAGTATGTTTTTATATGTAATAAGTATTTTGAAAAGTGAAGAAGTAAAGTAGGAAAAGAATTTTAGAATTTCAGTTTTAAGGAGTATGTTTTTATATGTAATAAGTATTTTGAAAAGTGAAGAAGTAAAGTAGGAAAAGAAGATAGAATTTCAGTTTTAAGCAGCATGCTTTGACAAGTAATAAGTATTTAGAAAAGTGAAGAAGTAAAGTAAGAAAAGAAGATAGAATTTCAGTTTTAAGGAGTATGCTTTTAGAAGTAATAAGTATTTAGAAAAGTGAAGAAGTAAAGTAAGAAAAGAAGATAGAATTTCGGTTTTAAGGAGTATGCTTTTTTAAGTAATAAGTATTTAGAAAAGTGAAGAAGTAAAGTAAGAAAAGAAGATAGAATTTCAGTTTTAAGGAGTATGTTTTTATAAGTAATAAGTATTTAGAAAAGTGAAAAAGTAAAGTAAGAAAAGAAGATAGAATTTCAGTTTTAAGGAGTATGCTTTGACAAGTAATAAGTATTTAGAAAAGTGAAGAAGTAAAGTAAGAAAAGAAGATAGAATTTCAGTTTTAAGGAGTATGTTTTTTAAGTAATAAGTATTTAGAAAAGTGAAGAAGTAAAGTAAGAAAAGAAAATAGAAATTTCAGTTTTAAGCAGCATGCTTTGACAAGTAATAAGTATTTAGAAAAGTGAAGAAGTAAAGTAAGAAAAGAAGATAGAATTTCAGTTTTAAGGAGTATGCTTTGAGAAGTAATAAGTATTTAGAAAAGTGAAGAAGTAAAGTAAGAAAAGAAGATAGAATTTCAGTTTTAAGGAGTATGCTTTTATAAGTAATAAGTATTTAGAAAAGTGAAAAAGTAAAGTAAGAAAAGAAGATAGAATTTCAGTTTTAAGGAGTATGTTTTTATAAGTAATAAGTATTTAGAAAAGTGAAGAAGTAAAGTAAGAAAAGAAGATAGAATTTCAGTTTTAAGGAGTATGCTTTTTTAAGTAATAAGTATTTAGAAAAGTGAAAAA
>CAMPDV010005821.1:0-21834 GCA_946699065.1 Loxodes magnus | reverse complement strand
TGAGGAAGTAAAGTAAGAAAAGAAGAAAGAAATTCAGATTGTGAATTTTTAAAACTAGATAAAAAGAAGTTATAAGAATTTAGAAAAGTGAGGAAGTAAAGTAAGAAAAGAAGAAAGAAATTCAGATTAAGAATTACTAAAACTGGATAAAAAGAAGTTATAAGAATTTAGAAAAGTGAGGAAGTAAAGTTAGAAAAGAAGAAAGAATTTCAGATTTAGAATTACAAAAACTGGATAAAAAGAAGTTATAAATCTTTAGAAAAGTGAGGAAGTAAAGTAAGAAAAGAAGAAAGAATTTCAGATTTTTAAATTACTAAAACTGGATAAAAAGAAGTTATAAGAATTTAGAAAAGTGAGGAAGTAAAGTTAGAAAAGAAGAAAGAATTTCAGATTTAGAATTACACAAACTAGATAAAAAGAAGTTATAAACTTTTAGAAAAGTGAGGAAGTAAAGTTAGAAAAGAAGAAAGAAATTCAGATTAAGAATTACTAAAACTGGATAAAAAGAAGTTATAAACTTTTAGAAAAGTGAGGAAGTAAAGTAAGAAAAGAAGAAAGAAATTCAGATTAAGAATTACAAAAACTCGATAAAAAGAAGTTATAAATCTTTAGAAAAGTGAGGAAGTAAAGTAAGAAAAGAAGAAAGAACTTCAGATTTAGAATTACTAAAACTGGATAAAAAGAAGTTATAAGAATTTAGAAAAGTGAGGAAGTAAAGTAAGAAAAGAAGAAAGAAATTCAGATTAAGAATTACTAAAACTGGATAAAAAGAAGTTATAAGAATTTAGAAAAGTGAGGAAGTAAAGTAAGAAAAGAAGAAAGAAATTCAGATTTAGAATTACTAAAACTGGATAAAAAGAAGTTATAAACCTTTAGAAAAGTGAGGAAGTAAAGTAAGAAAAGAAGAAAGAAATTCAGATTTAGAATTACTAAAACTAGATAAAAAGAAGTTATAAGAATTTAGAAAAGTGAGGAAGTAAAGTAAGAAAAGAAGAAAGAAAGATTCAGATTTATAAGAATTACTAAAACTAGATAAAAAAGAAGTTATAAGAATAGAAAAGTGAGGATTAAAGTAAGAAAAGAAGAAAGAATTCAGATTTGAATTACAAAAACTTGATAAAAAGAAGTTATAAACTTTAGAAAAGTGAGGAAGTAAAGTAAGAAAAGAAGATCTAATGATAAGTATTCGTAGATAAAAAGCACTATAAATATAAGTTAGAATATCCAAAATGTTAGTATTATTATAATAATTACGAATCTGTATTCGGTTTGTCAAGATATGCTTGTAGATGAAAGTTAGCCTATAGAAAAGCGAAGAAGTAAAGTAAGAAAAGAAGAAAGAACTTAATCTTTTATAATTACTAAAACTTGATAAAAAGAAGTTATAAGAATTTAGAAAAGTGAGGAAGTAAAGTTAGAAAAGAAGAAAGAAATTCAGATTAAGAATTACTAAAACTGGATAAAAAGAAGTTATAAGAATTTAGAAAAGTGAGGAAGTAAAGTAAGAAAAGAAGAAAGAATTTCAGATTGTGAATTACACAAACTAGATAAAAAGAAGTTATAAACTTTTATAAAAGTGAGGAAGCAAAGTAAGAAAAGAAGAAAGAACTTCAGATTTAGAATTACTAAAACTGGATAAAAAGAAGTTATAAGAATTTAGAAAAGTGAGGAAGTAAAGTAAGAAAAGAAGAAAGAAATTCAGATTAAGAATTACTAAAACTGGATAAAAAGAAGTTATAAGAATTTAGAAAAGTGAGGAAGTAAAGTAAGAAAAGAAGAAAGAAATTCAGATTAAGAATTACTAAAACTGGATAAAAAGAAGTTATAAACATTAAGAAAAGTGAGGAAGTAAAGTAAGAAAAGAAGAAAGAAATTCAGATTAAGAATTACTAAAACTAGATAAAAAGAAGTTATAAGAATTTAGAAAAGCGAAGAAGTAAAGTAAGAAAAGAATATCTAATGATAAGTATTCGTAGCAAGCACTAAAATATAAGTTAGAATATCCAAAATGTTAGTATTATTATAATAATTACGAATCTGTATTCGGTTTGTCAAGATATGCTTGTAGATGAAAGTTAGCCTATAGAAAAGCGAAGAAGTAAAGTAAGAAAAGAATATCTAATGATAAGTATTCGTAGCAAGCACTAAAATATAAGTTAGAATATCCAAAATGTTAGTATTATTATAATAATTACGAATCTGTATTCGGTTTGTCAAGATATGCTTGTAGATGAAAGTTAGCCTATAGAAAAGTGAGGAAGTAAAGTTAGAAAAGAAGAAAGAAATTCAGATTAAGAATTACTAAAACTGGATAAAAAGAAGTTATAAGAATTTAGAAAAGTGAGGAAGTAAAGTAAGAAAAGAAGAAAGAAATTCAGATTAAGAATTACAAAAACTAGATAAAAAGAAGTTATAAACATTTAGAAAAGTGAGGAAGTAAAGTAAGAAAAGAAGAAAGAAATTCAGATTAAGAATTACTAAAACTGGATAAAAAGAAGTTATAAGAATTTAGAAAAGTGAGGAAGTAAAGTAAGAAAAGAAGAAAGAATTTCAGATTGTGAATTACACAAACTAGATAAAAAGAAGTTATAAACTTTTATAAAAGTGAGGAAGCAAAGTAAGAAAAGAAGAAAGAACTTCAGATTTAGAATTACTAAAACTGGATAAAAAGAAGTTATAAGAATTTAGAAAAGTGAGGAAGTAAAGTAAGAAAAGAAGAAAGAAATTCAGATTAAGAATTACTAAAACTGGATAAAAAGAAGTTATAAGAATTTAGAAAAGTGAGGAAGTAAAGTAAGAAAAGAAGAAAGAAATTCAGATTAAGAATTACTAAAACTGGATAAAAAGAAGTTATAAACATTAAGAAAAGTGAGGAAGTAAAGTAAGAAAAGAAGAAAGAAATTCAGATTAAGAATTACTAAAACTAGATAAAAAGAAGTTATAAGAATTTAGAAAAGCGAAGAAGTAAAGTAAGAAAAGAATATCTAATGATAAGTATTCGTAGCAAGCACTAAAATATAAGTTAGAATATCCAAAATGTTAGTATTATTATAATAATTACGAATCTGTATTCGGTTTGTCAAGATATGCTTGTAGATGAAAGTTAGCCTATAGAAAAGCGAAGAAGTAAAGTAAGAAAAGAATATCTAATGATAAGTATTCGTAGCAAGCACTAAAATATAAGTTAGAATATCCAAAATGTTAGTATTATTATAATAATTACGAATCTGTATTCGGTTTGTCAAGATATGCTTGTAGATGAAAGTTAGCCTATAGAAAAGCGAAGAAGTAAAGTAAGAAAAGAATATCTAATGATAAGTATTCGTAGCAAGCACTAAAATATAAGTTAGAATATCCAAAATGTTAGTATTATTATAATAATTACGAATCTGTATTCGGTTTGTCAAGATATGCTTGTAGATGAAAGTTAGCCTATAGAAAAGCGAAGAAGTAAAGTAAGAAAAGAAGAAAGAACTTAATCTTTTATAATTACTAAAACTTGATAAAAAGAAGTTATAAGAATTTAGAAAAGTGAGGAAGTAAAGTTAGAAAAGAAGAAAGAAATTCAGATTAAGAATTACTAAAACTGGATAAAAAGAAGTTATAAGAATTTAGAAAAGTGAGGAAGTAAATTAAGAAAAGAAGAAAGAATTTCAGATTGTGAATTACACAAACTAGATAAAAAGAAGTTATAAACTTTTATAAAAGTGAGGAAGCAAAGTAAGAAAAGAAGAAAGAACTTCAGATTTAGAATTACTAAAACTGGATAAAAAGAAGTTATAAGAATTTAGAAAAGTGAGGAAGTAAAGTAAGAAAAGAAGAAAGAAATTCAGATTAAGAATTACTAAAACTGGATAAAAAGAAGTTATAAGAATTTAGAAAAGTGAGGAAGTAAAGTAAGAAAAGAAGAAAGAAATTCAGATTAAGAATTACTAAAACTGGATAAAAAGAAGTTATAAACATTAAGAAAAGTGAGGAAGTAAAGTAAGAAAAGAAGAAAGAAATTCAGATTAAGAATTACTAAAACTAGATAAAAAGAAGTTATAAGAATTTAGAAAAGCGAAGAAGTAAAGTAAGAAAAGAATATCTAATGATAAGTATTCGTAGCAAGCACTAAAATATAAGTTAGAATATCCAAAATGTTAGTATTATTATAATAATTACGAATCTGTATTCGGTTTGTCAAGATATGCTTGTAGATGAAAGTTAGCCTATAGAAAAGCGAAGAAGTAAAGTAAGAAAAGAATATCTAATGATAAGTATTCGTAGCAAGCACTAAAATATAAGTTAGAATATCCAAAATGTTAGTATTATTATAATAATTACGAATCTGTATTCGGTTTGTCAAGATATGCTTGTAGATGAAAGTTAGCCTATAGAAAAGCGAAGAAGTAAAGTAAGAAAAGAATATCTAATGATAAGTATTCGTAGCAAGCACTAAAATATAAGTTAGAATATCCAAAATGTTAGTATTATTATAATAATTACGAATCTGTATTCGGTTTGTCAAGATATGCTTGTAGATGAAAGTTAGCCTATAGAAAAGCGAAGAAGTAAAGAAGAAAAGAATATCTAATGATAAGTATTCGTAGCAAGCACTAAAATATAAGTTAGAATATCCAAAATGTTAGTATTATTATAATAATTACGAATCTGTATTCGGTTTGTCAAGATATGCTTGTAGATGAAAGTTAGCCTATAGAAAAGTGAGGAAGTAAAGTTAGAAAAGAAGAAAGAAATTCAGATTAAGAATTACTAAAACTGGATAAAAAGAAGTTATAAGAATTTAGAAAAGTGAGGAAGTAAAGTAAGAAAAGAAGAAAGAAATTCAGATTAAGAATTACAAAAACTAGATAAAAAGAAGTTATAAACATTTAGAAAAGTGAGGAAGTAAAGTAAGAAAAGAAGAAAGAAATTCAGATTAAGAATTACTAAAACTGGATAAAAAGAAGTTATAAGAATTTAGAAAAGTGAGGAAGTAAAGTAAGAAAAGAAGAAAGAATTTCAGATTGTGAATTACACAAACTAGATAAAAAGAAGTTATAAACTTTTATAAAAGTGAGGAAGCAAAGTAAGAAAAGAAGAAAGAACTTCAGATTTAGAATTACTAAAACTGGATAAAAAGAAGTTATAAGAATTTAGAAAAGTGAGGAAGTAAAGTAAGAAAAGAAGAAAGAAATTCAGATTAAGAATTACTAAAACTGGATAAAAAGAAGTTATAAGAATTTAGAAAAGTGAGGAAGTAAAGTAAGAAAAGAAGAAAGAAATTCAGATTAAGAATTACTAAAACTGGATAAAAAGAAGTTATAAACATTAAGAAAAGTGAGGAAGTAAAGTAAGAAAAGAAGAAAGAAATTCAGATTAAGAATTACTAAAACTAGATAAAAAGAAGTTATAAGAATTTAGAAAAGCGAAGAAGTAAAGTAAGAAAAGAATATCTAATGATAAGTATTCGTAGCAAGCACTAAAATATAAGTTAGAATATCCAAAATGTTAGTATTATTATAATAATTACGAATCTGTATTCGGTTTGTCAAGATATGCTTGTAGATGAAAGTTAGCCTATAGAAAAGCGAAGAAGTAAAGTAAGAAAAGAATATCTAATGATAAGTATTCGTAGCAAGCACTAAAATATAAGTTAGAATATCCAAAATGTTAGTATTATTATAATAATTACGAATCTGTATTCGGTTTGTCAAGATATGCTTGTAGATGAAAGTTAGCCTATAGAAAAGCGAAGAAGTAAAGTAAGAAAAGAATATCTAATGATAAGTATTCGTAGCAAGCACTAAAATATAAGTTAGAATATCCAAAATGTTAGTATTATTATAATAATTACGAATCTGATTCGGTTTGTCAAGATATGCTTGTAGATGAAAGTTAGCCTATAGAAAAGCGAAGAAGTAAAGTAAGAAAAGAAGAAAGAACTTAATCTTTTATAATTACTAAAACTTGATAAAAAGAAGTTATAAGAATTTAGAAAAGTGAGGAAGTAAAGTTAGAAAAGAAGAAAGAAATTCAGATTAAGAATTACTAAAACTGGATAAAAAGAAGTTATAAGAATTTAGAAAAGTGAGGAAGTAAAGTAAGAAAAGAAGAAAGAATTTCAGATTGTGAATTACACAAACTAGATAAAAAGAAGTTATAAACTTTTATAAAAGTGAGGAAGTAAAGTAAGAAAAGAAGAAAGAACTTCAGATTTAGAATTACTAAAACTGGATAAAAAGAAGTTATAAGAATTTAGAAAAGTGAGGAAGTAAAGTAAGAAAAGAAGAAAGAAATTCAGATTAAGAATTACTAAAACTGGATAAAAAGAAGTTATAAGAATTTAGAAAAGTGAGGAAGTAAAGTAAGAAAAGAAGAAAGAAATTCAGATTAAGAATTACTAAAACTGGATAAAAAGAAGTTATAAACATTAAGAAAAGTGAGGAAGTAAAGTAAGAAAAGAAGAAAGAAATTCAGATTAAGAATTACTAAAACTAGATAAAAAGAAGTTATAAGAATTTAGAAAAGCGAAGAAGTAAAGTAAGAAAAGAATATCTAATGATAAGTATTCGTAGCAAGCACTAAAATATAAGTTAGAATATCCAAAATGTTAGTATTATTATAATAATTACGAATCTGTATTCGGTTTGTCAAGATATGCTTGTAGATGAAAGTTAGCCTATAGAAAAGCGAAGAAGTAAAGTAAGAAAAGAATATCTAATGATAAGTATTCGTAGCAAGCACTAAAATATAAGTTAGAATATCCAAAATGTTAGTATTATTATAATAATTACGAATCTGTATTCGGTTTGTCAAGATATGCTTGTAGATGAAAGTTAGCCTATAGAAAAGCGAAGAAGTAAAGTAAGAAAAGAATATCTAATGATAAGTATTCGTAGCAAGCACTAAAATATAAGTTAGAATATCCAAAATGTTAGTATTATTATAATAATTACGAATCTGTATTCGGTTTGTCAAGATATGCTTGTAGATGAAAGTTAGCCTATAGAAAAGCGAAGAAGTAAAGTAAGAAAAGAAGAAAGAACTTAATCTTTTATAATTACTAAAACTTGATAAAAAGAAGTTATAAGAATTTAGAAAAGTGAGGAAGTAAAGTTAGAAAAGAAGAAAGAAATTCAGATTAAGAATTACTAAAACTGGATAAAAAGAAGTTATAAGAATTTAGAAAAGTGAGGAAGTAAATTAAGAAAAGAAGAAAGAATTTCAGATTGTGAATTACACAAACTAGATAAAAAGAAGTTATAAACTTTTATAAAAGTGAGGAAGCAAAGTAAGAAAAGAAGAAAGAACTTCAGATTTAGAATTACTAAAACTGGATAAAAAGAAGTTATAAGAATTTAGAAAAGTGAGGAAGTAAAGTAAGAAAAGAAGAAAGAAATTCAGATTAAGAATTACTAAAACTGGATAAAAAGAAGTTATAAGAATTTAGAAAAGTGAGGAAGTAAAGTAAGAAAAGAAGAAAGAAATTCAGATTAAGAATTACTAAAACTGGATAAAAAGAAGTTATAAACATTAAGAAAAGTGAGGAAGTAAAGTAAGAAAAGAAGAAAGAAATTCAGATTAAGAATTACTAAAACTAGATAAAAAGAAGTTATAAGAATTTAGAAAAGCGAAGAAGTAAAGTAAGAAAAGAATATCTAATGATAAGTATTCGTAGCAAGCACTAAAATATAAGTTAGAATATCCAAAATGTTAGTATTATTATAATAATTACGAATCTGTATTCGGTTTGTCAAGATATGCTTGTAGATGAAAGTTAGCCTATAGAAAAGCGAAGAAGTAAAGTAAGAAAAGAATATCTAATGATAAGTATTCGTAGCAAGCACTAAAATATAAGTTAGAATATCCAAAATGTTAGTATTATTATAATAATTACGAATCTGTATTCGGTTTGTCAAGATATGCTTGTAGATGAAAGTTAGCCTATAGAAAAGCGAAGAAGTAAAGTAAGAAAAGAAGAAAGAACTTAATCTTTTATAATTACTAAAACTTGATAAAAAGAAGTTATAAGAATTTAGAAAAGTGAGGAAGTAAAGTTAGAAAAGAAGAAAGAAATTCAGATTAAGAATTACTAAAACTGGATAAAAAGAAGTTATAAGAATTTAGAAAAGTGAGGAAGTAAATTAAGAAAAGAAGAAAGAATTTCAGATTGTGAATTACACAAACTAGATAAAAAGAAGTTATAAACTTTTATAAAAGTGAGGAAGCAAAGTAAGAAAAGAAGAAAGAACTTCAGATTTAGAATTACTAAAACTGGATAAAAAGAAGTTATAAGAATTTAGAAAAGTGAGGAAGTAAAGTAAGAAAAGAAGAAAGAAATTCAGATTAAGAATTACTAAAACTGGATAAAAAGAAGTTATAAGAATTTAGAAAAGTGAGGAAGTAAAGTAAGAAAAGAAGAAAGAAATTCAGATTAAGAATTACTAAAACTGGATAAAAAGAAGTTATAAACATTAAGAAAAGTGAGGAAGTAAAGTAAGAAAAGAAGAAAGAAATTCAGATTAAGAATTACTAAAACTAGATAAAAAGAAGTTATAAGAATTTAGAAAAGCGAAGAAGTAAAGTAAGAAAAGAATATCTAATGATAAGTATTCGTAGCAAGCACTAAAATATAAGTTAGAATATCCAAAATGTTAGTATTATTATAATAATTACGAATCTGTATTCGGTTTGTCAAGATATGCTTGTAGATGAAAGTTAGCCTATAGAAAAGCGAAGAAGTAAAGTAAGAAAAGAAGAAAGAACTTAATCTTTTATAATTACTAAAACTTGATAAAAAGAAGTTATAAGAATTTAGAAAAGTGAGGAAGTAAAGTTAGAAAAGAAGAAAGAAATTCAGATTAAGAATTACTAAAACTGGATAAAAAGAAGTTATAAGAATTTAGAAAAGTGAGGAAGTAAATTAAGAAAAGAAGAAAGAATTTCAGATTGTGAATTACACAAACTAGATAAAAAGAAGTTATAAACTTTTATAAAAGTGAGGAAGCAAAGTAAGAAAAGAAGAAAGAACTTCAGATTTAGAATTACTAAAACTGGATAAAAAGAAGTTATAAGAATTTAGAAAAGTGAGGAAGTAAAGTAAGAAAAGAAGAAAGAAATTCAGATTAAGAATTACTAAAACTGGATAAAAAGAAGTTATAAGAATTTAGAAAAGTGAGGAAGTAAAGTAAGAAAAGAAGAAAGAAATTCAGATTAAGAATTACTAAAACTGGATAAAAAGAAGTTATAAACATTAAGAAAAGTGAGGAAGTAAAGTAAGAAAAGAAGAAAGAAATTCAGATTAAGAATTACTAAAACTAGATAAAAAGAAGTTATAAGAATTTAGAAAAGCGAAGAAGTAAAGTAAGAAAAGAATATCTAATGATAAGTATTCGTAGCAAGCACTAAAATATAAGTTAGAATATCCAAAATGTTAGTATTATTATAATAATTACGAATCTGTATTCGGTTTGTCAAGATATGCTTGTAGATGAAAGTTAGCCTATAGAAAAGTGAGGAAGTAAAGTTAGAAAAGAAGAAAGAAATTCAGATTAAGAATTACTAAAACTGGATAAAAAGAAGTTATAAGAATTTAGAAAAGTGAGGAAGTAAAGTAAGAAAAGAAGAAAGAAATTCAGATTAAGAATTACAAAAACTAGATAAAAAGAAGTTATAAACATTTAGAAAAGTGAGGAAGTAAAGTAAGAAAAGAAGAAAGAAATTCAGATTAAGAATTACTAAAACTGGATAAAAAGAAGTTATAAGAATTTAGAAAAGTGAGGAAGTAAAGTAAGAAAAGAAGAAAGAATTTCAGATTGTGAATTACACAAACTAGATAAAAAGAAGTTATAAACTTTTATAAAAGTGAGGAAGCAAAGTAAGAAAAGAAGAAAGAACTTCAGATTTAGAATTACTAAAACTGGATAAAAAGAAGTTATAAGAATTTAGAAAAGTGAGGAAGTAAAGTAAGAAAAGAAGAAAGAAATTCAGATTAAGAATTACTAAAACTGGATAAAAAGAAGTTATAAGAATTTAGAAAAGTGAGGAAGTAAAGTAAGAAAAGAAGAAAGAAATTCAGATTAAGAATTACTAAAACTGGATAAAAAGAAGTTATAAACATTAAGAAAAGTGAGGAAGTAAAGTAAGAAAAGAAGAAAGAAATTCAGATTAAGAATTACTAAAACTAGATAAAAAGAAGTTATAAGAATTTAGAAAAGCGAAGAAGTAAAGTAAGAAAAGAATATCTAATGATAAGTATTCGTAGCAAGCACTAAAATATAAGTTAGAATATCCAAAATGTTAGTATTATTATAATAATTACGAATCTGTATTCGGTTTGTCAAGATATGCTTGTAGATGAAAGTTAGCCTATAGAAAAGCGAAGAAGTAAAGTAAGAAAAGAATATCTAATGATAAGTATTCGTAGCAAGCACTAAAATATAAGTTAGAATATCCAAAATGTTAGTATTATTATAATAATTACGAATCTGTATTCGGTTTGTCAAGATATGCTTGTAGATGAAAGTTAGCCTATAGAAAAGCGAAGAAGTAAAGTAAGAAAAGAAGAAAGAACTTAATCTTTTATAATTACTAAAACTTGATAAAAAGAAGTTATAAGAATTTAGAAAAGTGAGGAAGTAAAGTTAGAAAAGAAGAAAGAAATTCAGATTAAGAATTACTAAAACTGGATAAAAAGAAGTTATAAGAATTTAGAAAAGTGAGGAAGTAAATTAAGAAAAGAAGAAAGAATTTCAGATTGTGAATTACACAAACTAGATAAAAAGAAGTTATAAACTTTTATAAAAGTGAGGAAGCAAAGTAAGAAAAGAAGAAAGAACTTCAGATTTAGAATTACTAAAACTGGATAAAAAGAAGTTATAAGAATTTAGAAAAGTGAGGAAGTAAAGTAAGAAAAGAAGAAAGAAATTCAGATTAAGAATTACTAAAACTGGATAAAAAGAAGTTATAAGAATTTAGAAAAGTGAGGAAGTAAAGTAAGAAAAGAAGAAAGAAATTCAGATTAAGAATTACTAAAACTGGATAAAAAGAAGTTATAAGAATTTAGAAAAGTGAGGAAGTAAAGTAAGAAAAGAAGAAAGAAATTCAGATTAAGAATTACTAAAACTGGATAAAAAGAAGTTATAAACATTAAGAAAAGTGAGGAAGTAAAGTAAGAAAAGAAGAAAGAAATTCAGATTAAGAATTACTAAAACTAGATAAAAAGAAGTTATAAGAATTTAGAAAAGCGAAGAAGTAAAGTAAGAAAAGAATATCTAATGATAAGTATTCGTAGCAAGCACTAAAATATAAGTTAGAATATCCAAAATGTTAGTATTATTATAATAATTACGAATCTGTATTCGGTTTGTCAAGATATGCTTGTAGATGAAAGTTAGCCTATAGAAAAGCGAAGAAGTAAAGTAAGAAAAGAAGAAAGAACTTAATCTTTTATAATTACTAAAACTTGATAAAAAGAAGTTATAAGAATTTAGAAAAGTGAGGAAGTAAAGTTAGAAAAGAAGAAAGAAATTCAGATTAAGAATTACTAAAACTGGATAAAAAGAAGTTATAAGAATTTAGAAAAGTGAGGAAGTAAATTAAGAAAAGAAGAAAGAATTTCAGATTGTGAATTACACAAACTAGATAAAAAGAAGTTATAAACTTTTATAAAAGTGAGGAAGCAAAGTAAGAAAAGAAGAAAGAACTTCAGATTTAGAATTACTAAAACTGGATAAAAAGAAGTTATAAGAATTTAGAAAAGTGAGGAAGTAAAGTAAGAAAAGAAGAAAGAAATTCAGATTAAGAATTACTAAAACTGGATAAAAAGAAGTTATAAGAATTTAGAAAAGTGAGGAAGTAAAGTAAGAAAAGAAGAAAGAAATTCAGATTAAGAATTACTAAAACTGGATAAAAAGAAGTTATAAACATTAAGAAAAGTGAGGAAGTAAAGTAAGAAAAGAAGAAAGAAATTCAGATTAAGAATTACTAAAACTAGATAAAAAGAAGTTATAAGAATTTAGAAAAGCGAAGAAGTAAAGTAAGAAAAGAATATCTAATGATAAGTATTCGTAGCAAGCACTAAAATATAAGTTAGAATATCCAAAATGTTAGTATTATTATAATAATTACGAATCTGTATTCGGTTTGTCAAGATATGCTTGTAGATGAAAGTTAGCCTATAGAAAAGTGAGGAAGTAAAGTTAGAAAAGAAGAAAGAAATTCAGATTAAGAATTACTAAAACTGGATAAAAAGAAGTTATAAGAATTTAGAAAAGTGAGGAAGTAAAGTAAGAAAAGAAGAAAGAAATTCAGATTAAGAATTACAAAAACTAGATAAAAAGAAGTTATAAACATTTAGAAAAGTGAGGAAGTAAAGTAAGAAAAGAAGAAAGAAATTCAGATTAAGAATTACTAAAACTGGATAAAAAGAAGTTATAAGAATTTAGAAAAGTGAGGAAGTAAAGTAAGAAAAGAAGAAAGAATTTCAGATTGTGAATTACACAAACTAGATAAAAAGAAGTTATAAACTTTTATAAAAGTGAGGAAGCAAAGTAAGAAAAGAAGAAAGAACTTCAGATTTAGAATTACTAAAACTGGATAAAAAGAAGTTATAAGAATTTAGAAAAGTGAGGAAGTAAAGTAAGAAAAGAAGAAAGAAATTCAGATTAAGAATTACTAAAACTGGATAAAAAGAAGTTATAAGAATTTAGAAAAGTGAGGAAGTAAAGTAAGAAAAGAAGAAAGAAATTCAGATTAAGAATTACTAAAACTGGATAAAAAGAAGTTATAAACATTAAGAAAAGTGAGGAAGTAAAGTAAGAAAAGAAGAAAGAAATTCAGATTAAGAATTACTAAAACTAGATAAAAAGAAGTTATAAGAATTTAGAAAAGCGAAGAAGTAAAGTAAGAAAAGAATATCTAATGATAAGTATTCGTAGCAAGCACTAAAATATAAGTTAGAATATCCAAAATGTTAGTATTATTATAATAATTACGAATCTGTATTCGGTTTGTCAAGATATGCTTGTAGATGAAAGTTAGCCTATAGAAAAGCGAAGAAGTAAAGTAAGAAAAGAATAAATGATAAGTATTCGTAGCAAGCACTAAAATATAAGTTAGAATTAAAATGTTAGTATTATTATAATAATTACGAATCTGTATTCGGTTTGTCAAGATATGCTTGTAGATGAAAGTTAGCCTATAGAAAAGCGAAGAAGTAAAGTAAGAAAAGAAGAAAGAACTTAATCTTTTATAATTACTAAAACTTGATAAAAAGAAGTTATAAGAATTTAGAAAAGTGAGGAAGTAAAGTTAGAAAAGAAGAAAGAAATTCAGATTAAGAATTACTAAAACTGGATAAAAAGAAGTTATAAGAATTTAGAAAAGTGAGGAAGTAAATTAAGAAAAGAAGAAAGAATTTCAGATTGTGAATTACACAAACTAGATAAAAAGAAGTTATAAACTTTTATAAAAGTGAGGAAGCAAAGTAAGAAAAGAAGAAAGAACTTCAGATTTAGAATTACTAAAACTGGATAAAAAGAAGTTATAAGAATTTAGAAAAGTGAGGAAGTAAAGTAAGAAAAGAAGAAAGAAATTCAGATTAAGAATTACTAAAACTGGATAAAAAGAAGTTATAAGAATTTAGAAAAGTGAGGAAGTAAAGTAAGAAAAGAAGAAAGAAATTCAGATTAAGAATTACTAAAACTGGATAAAAAGAAGTTATAAACATTAAGAAAAGTGAGGAAGTAAAGTAAGAAAAGAAGAAAGAAATTCAGATTAAGAATTACTAAAACTAGATAAAAAGAAGTTATAAGAATTTAGAAAAGCGAAGAAGTAAAGTAAGAAAAGAATATCTAATGATAAGTATTCGTAGCAAGCACTAAAATATAAGTTAGAATATCCAAAATGTTAGTATTATTATAATAATTACGAATCTGTATTCGGTTTGTCAAGATATGCTTGTAGATGAAAGTTAGCCTATAGAAAAGCGAAGAAGTAAAGTAAGAAAAGAAGAAAGAACTTAATCTTTTATAATTACTAAAACTTGATAAAAAGAAGTTATAAGAATTTAGAAAAGTGAGGAAGTAAAGTTAGAAAAGAAGAAAGAAATTCAGATTAAGAATTACTAAAACTGGATAAAAAGAAGTTATAA
This sequence comes from Loxodes magnus, assembly GCA_946699065.1. Taxonomy (NCBI): domain Eukaryota; phylum Ciliophora; class Karyorelictea; order Loxodida; family Loxodidae; genus Loxodes; species Loxodes magnus. The sequence goes on along the minus strand of CAMPDV010005821.1, from coordinate 7,697 downwards.
GAATTTAGAAAAGTGAGGAAGTAAATTAAGAAAAGAAGAAAGAATTTCAGATTGTGAATTACACAAACTAGATAAAAAGAAGTTATAAACTTTTATAAAAGTGAGGAAGCAAAGTAAGAAAAGAAGAAAGAACTTCAGATTTAGAATTACTAAAACTGGATAAAAAGAAGTTATAAGAATTTAGAAAAGTGAGGAAGTAAAGTAAGAAAAGAAGAAAGAAATTCAGATTAAGAATTACTAAAACTGGATAAAAAGAAGTTATAAGAATTTAGAAAAGTGAGGAAGTAAAGTAAGAAAAGAAGAAAGAAATTCAGATTAAGAATTACTAAAACTGGATAAAAAGAAGTTATAAACATTAAGAAAAGTGAGGAAGTAAAGTAAGAAAAGAAGAAAGAAATTCAGATTAAGAATTACTAAAACTAGATAAAAAGAAGTTATAAGAATTTAGAAAAGCGAAGAAGTAAAGTAAGAAAAGAATATCTAATGATAAGTATTCGTAGCAAGCACTAAAATATAAGTTAGAATATCCAAAATGTTAGTATTATTATAATAATTACGAATCTGTATTCGGTTTGTCAAGATATGCTTGTAGATGAAAGTTAGCCTATAGAAAAGCGAAGAAGTAAAGTAAGAAAAGAAGAAAGAACTTAATCTTTTATAATTACTAAAACTTGATAAAAAGAAGTTATAAGAATTTAGAAAAGTGAGGAAGTAAAGTTAGAAAAGAAGAAAGAAATTCAGATTAAGAATTACTAAAACTGGATAAAAAGAAGTTATAAGAATTTAGAAAAGTGAGGAAGTAAATTAAGAAAAGAAGAAAGAATTTCAGATTGTGAATTACACAAACTAGATAAAAAGAAGTTATAAACTTTTATAAAAGTGAGGAAGCAAAGTAAGAAAAGAAGAAAGAACTTCAGATTTAGAATTACTAAAACTGGATAAAAAGAAGTTATAAGAATTTAGAAAAGTGAGGAAGTAAAGTAAGAAAAGAAGAAAGAATTTCAGATTGTGAATTACAAAACTAGATAAAAAGAAGTTATAAACTTTATAAAAGTGAGGAAGTAAAGTAAGAAAAGAAGAAAGAAATTCAGATTTAGAATTACTAAAACTGGATAAAAAGAAGTTATAAACCTTTAGAAAAGTGAGGAAGTAAAGTAAGAAAAGAAGAAAGAAATTCAGATTTAGAATTACTAAAACTAGATAAAAAGAAGTTATAAGAATTTAGAAAAGTGAGGAAGTAAAGTAAGAAAAGAAGAAAGAAATTCAGATTAAGAATTACTAAAACTGGATAAAAAGAAGTTATAAGAATTTAGAAAAGTGAGGAAGTAAAGTAAGAAAAGAAGAAAGAATTTCAGATTGTGAATTACACAAACTAGATAAAAAGAAGTTATAAACTTTTATAAAAGTGAGGAAGTAAAGTAAGAAAAGAAGAAAGAACTTCAGATTTAGAATTACTAAAACTGGATAAAAAGAAGTTATAAGAATTTAGAAAAGTGAGGAAGTAAAGTAAGAAAAGAAGAAAGAAATTCAGATTAAGAATTACTAAAACTGGATAAAAAGAAGTTATAAGAATTTAGAAAAGTGAGGAAGTAAAGTAAGAAAAGAAGAAAGAAATTCAGATTAAGAATTACTAAAACTGGATAAAAAGAAGTTATAAACATTAAGAAAAGTGAGGAAGTAAAGTAAGAAAAGAAGAAAGAAATTCAGATTAAGAATTACTAAAACTAGATAAAAAGAAGTTATAAGAATTTAGAAAAGCGAAGAAGTAAAGTAAGAAAAGAATATCTAATGATAAGTATTCGTAGCAAGCACTAAAATATAAGTTAGAATATCCAAAATGTTAGTATTATTATAATAATTACGAATCTGTATTCGGTTTGTCAAGATATGCTTGTAGATGAAAGTTAGCCTATAGAAAAGCGAAGAAGTAAAGTAAGAAAAGAAGAAAGAACTTAATCTTTTATAATTACTAAAACTTGATAAAAAGAAGTTATAAGAATTTAGAAAAGTGAGGAAGTAAAGTTAGAAAAGAAGAAAGAAATTCAGATTAAGAATTACTAAAACTGGATAAAAAGAAGTTATAAGAATTTAGAAAAGTGAGGAAGTAAAGTAAGAAAAGAAGAAAGAATTTCAGATTGTGAATTACACAAACTAGATAAAAAGAAGTTATAAACTTTTATAAAAGTGAGGAAGCAAAGTAAGAAAAGAAGAAAGAACTTCAGATTTAGAATTACTAAAACTGGATAAAAAGAAGTTATAAGAATTTAGAAAAGTGAGGAAGTAAAGTAAGAAAAGAAGAAAGAAATTCAGATTAAGAATTACTAAAACTGGATAAAAAGAAGTTATAAGAATTTAGAAAAGTGAGGAAGTAAAGTAAGAAAAGAAGAAAGAAATTCAGATTAAGAATTACTAAAACTGGATAAAAAGAAGTTATAAACATTAAGAAAAGTGAGGAAGTAAAGTAAGAAAAGAAGAAAGAAATTCAGATTAAGAATTACTAAAACTAGATAAAAAGAAGTTATAAGAATTTAGAAAAGCGAAGAAGTAAAGTAAGAAAAGAATATCTAATGATAAGTATTCGTAGCAAGCACTAAAATATAAGTTAGAATATCCAAAATGTTAGTATTATTATAATAATTACGAATCTGTATTCGGTTTGTCAAGATATGCTTGTAGATGAAAGTTAGCCTATAGAAAAGCGAAGAAGTAAAGTAAGAAAAGAATATCTAATGATAAGTATTCGTAGCAAGCACTAAAATATAAGTTAGAATATCCAAAATGTTAGTATTATTATAATAATTACGAATCTGTATTCGGTTTGTCAAGATATGCTTGTAGATGAAAGTTAGCCTATAGAAAAGCGAAGAAGTAAAGTAAGAAAAGAAGAAAGAACTTAATCTTTTATAATTACTAAAACTTGATAAAAAGAAGTTATAAGAATTTAGAAAAGTGAGGAAGTAAAGTTAGAAAAGAAGAAAGAAATTCAGATTAAGAATTACTAAAACTGGATAAAAAGAAGTTATAAGAATTTAGAAAAGTGAGGAAGTAAAGTAAGAAAAGAAGAAAGAATTTCAGATTGTGAATTACACAAACTAGATAAAAAGAAGTTATAAACTTTTATAAAAGTGAGGAAGCAAAGTAAGAAAAGAAGAAAGAACTTCAGATTTAGAATTACTAAAACTGGATAAAAAGAAGTTATAAGAATTTAGAAAAGTGAGGAAGTAAAGTAAGAGAAGAAGAAAGAAATTCAGATTAAGAATTACTAAAACTGGATAAAAAGAAGTTATAAGAATTTAGAAAAGTGAGGAAGTAAAGTAAGAAAAGAAGAAAGAAATTCAGATTAAGAATTACTAAAACTGGATAAAAAGAAGTTATAAACATTAAGAAAAGTGAGGAAGTAAAGTAAGAAAAGAAGAAAGAAATTCAGATTAAGAATTACTAAAACTAGATAAAAAGAAGTTATAAGAATTTAGAAAAGCGAAGAAGTAAAGTAAGAAAAGAATATCTAATGATAAGTATTCGTAGCAAGCACTAAAATATAAGTTAGAATATCCAAAATGTTAGTATTATTATAATAATTACGAATCTGTATTCGGTTTGTCAAGATATGCTTGTAGATGAAAGTTAGCCTATAGAAAAGCGAAGAAGTAAAGTAAGAAAAGAATATCTAATGATAAGTATTCGTAGCAAGCACTAAAATATAAGTTAGAATATCCAAAATGTTAGTATTATTATAATAATTACGAATCTGTATTCGGTTTGTCAAGATATGCTTGTAGATGAAAGTTAGCCTATAGAAAAGCGAAGAAGTAAAGTAAGAAAAGAAGAAAGAACTTAATCTTTTATAATTACTAAAACTTGATAAAAAGAAGTTATAAGAATTTAGAAAAGTGAGGAAGTAAAGTTAGAAAAGAAGAAAGAAATTCAGATTAAGAATTACTAAAACTGGATAAAAAGAAGTTATAAGAATTTAGAAAAGTGAGGAAGTAAAGTAAGAAAAGAAGAAAGAATTTCAGATTGTGAATTACACAAACTAGATAAAAAGAAGTTATAAACTTTTATAAAAGTGAGGAAGCAAAGTAAGAAAAGAAGAAAGAACTTCAGATTTAGAATTACTAAAACTGGATAAAAAGAAGTTATAAGAATTTAGAAAAGTGAGGAAGTAAAGTAAGAAAAGAAGAAAGAAATTCAGATTAAGAATTACTAAAACTGGATAAAAAGAAGTTATAAGAATTTAGAAAAGTGAGGAAGTAAAGTAAGAAAAGAAGAAAGAAATTCAGATTAAGAATTACTAAAACTGGATAAAAAGAAGTTATAAACATTAAGAAAAGTGAGGAAGTAAAGTAAGAAAAGAAGAAAGAAATTCAGATTAAGAATTACTAAAACTAGATAAAAAGAAGTTATAAGAATTTAGAAAAGCGAAGAAGTAAAGTAAGAAAAGAATATCTAATGATAAGTATTCGTAGCAAGCACTAAAATATAAGTTAGAATATCCAAAATGTTAGTATTATTATAATAATTACGAATCTGTATTCGGTTTGTCAAGATATGCTTGTAGATGAAAGTTAGCCTATAGAAAAGCGAAGAAGTAAAGTAAGAAAAGAAGAAAGAACTTAATCTTTTATAATTACTAAAACTTGATAAAAAGAAGTTATAAGAATTTAGAAAAGTGAGGAAGTAAAGTTAGAAAAGAAGAAAGAAATTCAGATTAAGAATTACTAAAACTGGATAAAAAGAAGTTATAAGAATTTAGAAAAGTGAGGAAGTAAAGTAAGAAAAGAAGAAAGAATTTCAGATTGTGAATTACACAAACTAGATAAAAAGAAGTTATAAACTTTTATAAAAGTGAGGAAGCAAAGTAAGAAAAGAAGAAAGAACTTCAGATTTAGAATTACTAAAACTGGATAAAAAGAAGTTATAAGAATTTAGAAAAGTGAGGAAGTAAAGTAAGAAAAGAAGAAAGAAATTCAGATTAAGAATTACTAAAACTGGATAAAAAGAAGTTATAAGAATTTAGAAAAGTGAGGAAGTAAAGTAAGAAAAGAAGAAAGAAATTCAGATTAAGAATTACTAAAACTGGATAAAAAGAAGTTATAAACATTAAGAAAAGTGAGGAAGTAAAGTAAGAAAAGAAGAAAGAAATTCAGATTAAGAATTACTAAAACTAGATAAAAAGAAGTTATAAGAATTTAGAAAAGCGAAGAAGTAAAGTAAGAAAAGAATATCTAATGATAAGTATTCGTAGCAAGCACTAAAATATAAGTTAGAATATCCAAAATGTTAGTATTATTATAATAATTACGAATCTGTATTCGGTTTGTCAAGATATGCTTGTAGATGAAAGTTAGCCTATAGAAAAGCGAAGAAGTAAAGTAAGAAAAGAAGAAAGAACTTAATCTTTTATAATTACTAAAACTTGATAAAAAGAAGTTATAAGAATTTAGAAAAGTGAGGAAGTAAAGTTAGAAAAGAAGAAAGAAATTCAGATTAAGAATTACTAAAACTGGATAAAAAGAAGTTATAAGAATTTAGAAAAGTGAGGAAGTAAAGTAAGAAAAGAAGAAAGAATTTCAGATTGTGAATTACACAAACTAGATAAAAAGAAGTTATAAACTTTTATAAAAGTGAGGAAGCAAAGTAAGAAAAGAAGAAAGAACTTCAGATTTAGAATTACTAAAACTGGATAAAAAGAAGTTATAAGAATTTAGAAAAGTGAGGAAGTAAAGTAAGAAAAGAAGAAAGAAATTCAGATTAAGAATTACTAAAACTGGATAAAAAGAAGTTATAAGAATTTAGAAAAGTGAGGAAGTAAAGTAAGAAAAGAAGAAAGAAATTCAGATTAAGAATTACTAAAACTGGATAAAAAGAAGTTATAAACATTAAGAAAAGTGAGGAAGTAAAGTAAGAAAAGAAGAAAGAAATTCAGATTAAGAATTACTAAAACTAGATAAAAAGAAGTTATAAGAATTTAGAAAAGCGAAGAAGTAAAGTAAGAAAAGAATATCTAATGATAAGTATTCGTAGCAAGCACTAAAATATAAGTTAGAATATCCAAAATGTTAGTATTATTATAATAATTACGAATCTGTATTCGGTTTGTCAAGATATGCTTGTAGATGAAAGTTAGCCTATAGAAAAGCGAAGAAGTAAAGTAAGAAAAGAAGAAAGAACTTAATCTTTTATAATTACTAAAACTTGATAAAAAGAAGTTATAAGAATTTAGAAAAGTGAGGAAGTAAAGTTAGAAAAGAAGAAAGAAATTCAGATTAAGAATTACTAAAACTGGATAAAAAGAAGTTATAAGAATTTAGAAAAGTGAGGAAGTAAAGTAAGAAAAGAAGAAAGAATTTCAGATTGTGAATTACACAAACTAGATAAAAAGAAGTTATAAACTTTTATAAAAGTGAGGAAGCAAAGTAAGAAAAGAAGAAAGAACTTCAGATTTAGAATTACTAAAACTGGATAAAAAGAAGTTATAAGAATTTAGAAAAGTGAGGAAGTAAAGTAAGAAAAGAAGAAAGAAATTCAGATTAAGAATTACTAAAACTGGATAAAAAGAAGTTATAAGAATTTAGAAAAGTGAGGAAGTAAAGTAAGAAAAGAAGAAAGAAATTCAGATTAAGAATTACTAAAACTGGATAAAAAGAAGTTATAAACATTAAGAAAAGTGAGGAAGTAAAGTAAGAAAAGAAGAAAGAAATTCAGATTAAGAATTACTAAAACTAGATAAAAAGAAGTTATAAGAATTTAGAAAAGCGAAGAAGTAAAGTAAGAAAAGAATATCTAATGATAAGTATTCGTAGCAAGCACTAAAATATAAGTTAGAATATCCAAAATGTTAGTATTATTATAATAATTACGAATCTGTATTCGGTTTGTCAAGATATGCTTGTAGATGAAAGTTAGCCTATAGAAAAGCGAAGAAGTAAAGTAAGAAAAGAATATCTAATGATAAGTATTCGTAGCAAGCACTAAAATATAAGTTAGAATATCCAAAATGTTAGTATTATTATAATAATTACGAATCTGTATTCGGTTTGTCAAGATATGCTTGTAGATGAAAGTTAGCCTATAGAAAAGCGAAGAAGTAAAGTAAGAAAAGAAGAAAGAACTTAATCTTTTATAATTACTAAAACTTGATAAAAAGAAGTTATAAGAATTTAGAAAAGTGAGGAAGTAAAGTTAGAAAAGAAGAAAGAAATTCAGATTAAGAATTACTAAAACTGGATAAAAAGAAGTTATAAGAATTTAGAAAAGTGAGGAAGTAAAGTAAGAAAAGAAGAAAGAATTTCAGATTGTGAATTACACAAACTAGATAAAAAGAAGTTATAAACTTTTATAAAAGTGAGGAAGCAAAGTAAGAAAAGAAGAAAGAACTTCAGATTTAGAATTACTAAAACTGGATAAAAAGAAGTTATAAGAATTTAGAAAAGTGAGGAAGTAAAGTAAGAAAAGAAGAAAGAAATTCAGATTAAGAATTACTAAAACTGGATAAAAAGAAGTTATAAGAATTTAGAAAAGTGAGGAAGTAAAGTAAGAAAAGAAGAAAGAAATTCAGATTAAGAATTACTAAAACTGGATAAAAAGAAGTTATAAACATTAAGAAAAGTGAGGAAGTAAAGTAAGAAAAGAAGAAAGAAATTCAGATTAAGAATTACTAAAACTAGATAAAAAGAAGTTATAAGAATTTAGAAAAG
>CAMPDV010005820.1:0-23379 GCA_946699065.1 Loxodes magnus | reverse complement strand
GCTAAACCTTAACATACTTAAAAGAAGTAAAATCTTCTTATATTAATAGCAATTTATTTTAACCTAAATAGTCAAATAATTAGATATTACAGTAGCAAGGATATAAGATTAGCAATCTAGCTTTAATTAACTAATCACTATATCCTAATTTTAATAGCCTAGCATTAATATATTACAGTTAATAAGACTATTAGCAACCCTTTATTTTAACAAACCAGCTTATTAGTATTATATATTTAGTAGCTTTAATTTAAAGACTATAAGAGATATAGTCTAGGATATACATAAAAGTAATAGAAAGGCTATAATATATATAGAGTAAGGATTTTATATCCCTTCTTAGATACAAATAGTAGCTTTTATAGAAGACATTAAAGAGGTAGACTAGAATATTAATTTTTATATAGATTCATTTATAAGATTAAATATTTAAAAGTACAAGAAAGATATGAATGTCTAAAAGTACGCTATGCATAATCTAACTTACTTTATGATTTCATTTATCTTATCTGATATTTTGGAAGCATATACAATCATCTTTCGCTTCAAAAGTTATTTAATCAAACTCCATTCAAATTTACTTTACTTAATGTATTGCTGACAATAGATCTTAGATTATCTATCAATGCGTTTATTAATGAATGAATCTCTGTTAATTTCTAGTTTTTCAGCAATCATATGAACGAATAAAATTCTTAATTTATTACCTTATTTCTTATCGTAAGCAAATTATTATATTTATTCAATTAAAGCGTAACAATCCAACTATTAAATCTGAACAATCTTTAACTGTTTTAAATCAATATAATACATTTCATTTATAGATAATATTCATCCTAAGGCACCAACATATATTATATTGTAATTTCCGATTGGTACCTATTTATTAACAATTTCTTTTAATCTTATGTCTATAAATTTTCAAATATATGATGCTAGCTATTTATTTAGTCTACTATTAACAATCTACCTCATTTTAATTATTTTCACTCTTTCTTTATTTTTTATTTTGAAAGAGCTAATCTTTACTAAAAGCTGGTAAATTATGCAATTAATAAGGTGTTAGTATGTTTAAGAATTTAGCCAATTTCTTGTAAATTCCAGGATTTACTTAATTAGTATCATCATATTGTTAAATGTTTTTAATAGTTTAAATTTTCCTATTCCAGTTGATCCTAATGGAAAAAAGTATGTATTATATATTTTGCTTTGAAAAATTAAATAAATTAAATTGCTAACTTTTAATTTATTTATAGTTGAATATCTATAATTTCTAATATTTTAAGTTTAACTTTATTTTTTTAATTATTTGCTACTACTCTCAATTAAATGATTCGAAGTAAAATTTGTTTTGAGTCATATGCACAAAATATCGTAATTTATCTTCAAAAAGTAATGCTTATTATTTATATCTTTCAAATTAATAAATATTATTAGATATTAGATTATATTAATTTTTATTAAATTTAGGTTTTCGTTATTTATCTCGACTTAGTTTTACATTTAATGAAAACATTTGCAAATTATTCTGCTTTCCAAACTTCTCAGTATTTCTAAAATTTTGTATTTCTAAAAAAAGGATTAATTCAAATATATTTTAATTTACTATTCTACGTTATAAGAGTTTTAATAAATATCTATTTACAAAATCCCTTACAATCCATTATTTTTTAGCTTTCTTTTTGCTATGTTTTTGGCTTTATACTTTAGCACATTATTAATATCTAATACAAGCTAGCAGCCTAATTGGTTATTCATAATTGGAGTTAAGGTTTCATGAATGGCATTATAAAATTTATCATTCCGTCAGGATTTTATAATTGCCTTTTAATAAAAAAGCCGACTTCTTATATCTTAACATATAATCTTAATTTGCAGTTCAGTATTTTTGCTATTTTTATCGACTTTCCTTCTTTTAATTTGTTGGTTTATTTAATTTTTATTTAATGTTAGCTGCATTAGTGTAAAATGATATTAATTATAATTCTAATTAGTTTGATTAATTTAATTTTTTAACACCAATAATGATGTTTTATTTTAACTAAAATTAAAGTAGTATTCTCTAATGTTGCTGTTTATACTTATATATAATGAATATGATTAATGATATAAAATGTATTATGTAATATATGCTTCATACTTATAATTCAAATCTAAATTAATCTTCATTATAATTTAGTGAAGAGAAAGTTCCCTATAATTCTCTATTAAAGTAACTAGTTTTGCTACTGCTACTTAATTTATTACATATCCCTTTTTACATAATCTAGATATTTTTAAACTAAATTACTTAAATAAAATAAATCTCATTTATTAAAGCTAAAATTAATAGAATAGCTTCTATAATTTATTACTTTTAAACTATTATTAAATTACAATACTTTAAAACCTTAAACTTTGCTAGATAAGAAAGGAAATAACCTATTAAGGATATAATAGATTAGATATAAGGATTAATTTTTAATTTATTGCCAAATAAATTTAATTCGAAAAGATAATTGCCAATCTCATTAGTATCCACAGTACAATAAATATTCCATTATAAGTCTTGCTTTAAGTTACTATATTAGCTTTGAGTAAGTTTCATTAAAGCATAAAGTAAACATAGCTACAGACCTCAAGAAAATCATATTAAGAATCTCTCTTAGAGCACATAATAATACTCCTACAGACTTTTTATTTTATACTTAAGCACTTTTTTTAATTTTCTTTGTAATTGAATATTCTTTTTAATAATCTAAGTTATAATGAAACTTAGAGCTATTGAAATCCCTAATACTTTTAACTAAATAATTTTAGAATGCTTTTACAAATGTTAAATGATATAGGAATTAAAAATATAAATAGTATTTAGTTTATAAAAGGATATAATAATTAAAATTAATGTTAAATAGATTATAATAAGTAACTGTATGATATAATAATAATACTTGTAGTTATTATTAGTAAACCATATAATTATACTCAATCTATCATACTTTTCATTTATTTTCTATTACCATTAATCTTACATAAGTTGAACCAATATAATAATAAGCCAGGCTTAAATTAAGGCATCAAGAATAATTTTTTTGGGACTAGATAATTAGTTCTAAATAGGAAATTATCAAAGCAATATATACTAAAGTCTATAAAATTAATTTTAACACTTTATAAAGTAAGCTATTAACATTAGAGTTTATAATATCTTAGGTAAAATAATTATAAAAAAGAGAAATAATAGTATTCTCATATATTCACTTAATTATCCTAATAATAAACCATGTAATATAATATTTTACTTAAAAACCATATAGTTAAAATAGATACCTTAAGAGGATTAAGATTTATCAAATAATAAATAATTATAATTTAACTTTAAGATATTCAAGCATAGTTATATCAACAATCAGTCCTTTAATTAAAATAATTTGTTCACTTGATAAATCTTTCAGCTACTTAGCGAATTATCTTAGTTATAATAACCCTTCTTAAATTATTAAGGCTTTTTCATCCTTATGATCTCTAAATAAGAAACTTCAGTAGTACATTCATTTTTTCTCTTTATTTTTAAATTATAGAAACAATTTTTCCTTTCTAACTTGATATACAAATTAAAACTTAATTATTGCCTTTAATTTTCAATTGTTTTTTTCCGGATATTTCAAAGATTTCAAATAAAACACTTAATTGGTTTAAGTTTTTCGATTTTCAATTATCTAGATAACCCTTTCAAAGCATTCTAAATTTTTACTTGTTTTGAAGTAATTTATAAACAATCTCCTTCTTTATGAGTTTTTATATTCTTATTTTTTATACATAAATGAGAATCAATGTATGATACTTTACTATGCTAAGAGAATTATATAAATGACATATTATTAATTTATGAGCATTTGAAACATTTTTCTAACTTCGATACTATTATTAAGTTTCATATCTAAAACTTAGCAAGATTATTTATTTACTATAACTTATCAGTAATTGTTAATTTTTCAAATTAAGCGTTTATTTTGATGTTAAAAATATGTTTAATTTTGATTTAATTTAATCTTAAATAAAAGTATGGTATCACTTTATTAATTTATTGATCATATTTAAGTTTACCAAATGTTTATTCTTATGCTCATAATAGCTATTTTTCCTATAGTAAATAATAATTTTATTAGGAAAAGTTTAATGTTTTATCTATTAATATTCTATTATCTAGAATATCTTTGCTATGTTTAAATTACTTACTCTAAATTTATAATTTTCATTACAGCTATAGTTTAGCATACATGTTTATTAGGATGAATAAAAGAGTTAACTTTAGAACATTTCCTAATTTTGATATCTTATTAATCTTATAAATATCAAAGATAGATAGTATAATTTTATTTTTTCTAACATTCATTTGTTTCAATATTTGGAAAAATATAGATAAAAAATCAATTTTTAATAGTTATATTTATGACTTTAAATAGAAATTTTATTAGTAAAATGTTTTTAGACTAAAATAATTTAAGTAGCAATGGATTTAAATATTAAAATTTTAGCCTTTATATTTATTAATTTATAACCTTACATTAATCAAATATTTTAAAATTATCTTCATTTCCACACATTGCTTTTGTCAACCAGTCAAATCCTTCATACAAACCATCACCATTTATTGCACATAATCCTGGAATATGTAATTTTCATTATTGCATTCAATTGTAATTTTTCCTTTAACTCTTCAATATCCATTGCATTAGTGTAGTCTTATTTATTTGTAAATACTAAAATGCAAGTGTTTCTTAATTCATCTTCTTTTAATATTTTAAATAATTCTTCTTTAGCATTTTCCTTTCTCTATCATTAGAATCTACTACAAAAATTAATCAATTTGTTAATATATTAAAGCATCTATTCTATCAGCTCCACCTACATCTCATTATTATATTTTTTATATTCGACTGTTTCAAATTAAACCCTATTATTGGAATATTGGCTTTTACTTCACCTAATTTCAGATTATATAAAATTGTAGTTTAATGAGCTGCATCTAAGCCTATGATATTTTCTATTCTATCTTCCCAATTAATCTTTTCCATATCTTACCAAAAGATTATCCCATTTTAGACATTTTGTATATATAAATCTTTGTATCACCTTTTGGGCTTTAATTTATGATTTGACTAGATCTTTTTTGCTTAGATATTTATTTGATTATGATACTATCAGTTAAATTAGTAAAATCTGACATGATTCTCAGTAATTTTTCTATTTAAATAAATGAAGCTAATATTTGTTGTTAACCTAAATAAGTTTATTTAAGTCTTTATTTTTCTGATTTAATATAAACTGCCTTTGAAATTTATAATTAAATAGAAAATATTTTTTTAATCTATTCCTTTTTAAATAGATTGAGAAAGATTTTGTTTTAAAAATATATAAGATAAAGATAAGATAATTAAAGTGATATCATCATTATTAATTAAAATCATTTTAAAATATACTAATAGTTTTCACATTTTAAGGTACAAAAATAATCTTTTTTAATTGATTAACTCAGAAAATTAGAAATATTTTTAGATTCATTTTATAATTATTTTAGTGATGTTTTTGGATATCAAAATTAAATAATATTCATAGTCAGATATTAACAAAACTATCCCATTTAAGCAAATCATCCTACTTTTTTTACAACCATATATATTTTAGTATTCTTTACTTAATCAAAAATGCCATCAGTAACATTTAGATCTTAATATATCAATCAAATTTCGGAGATTGCTAGTTGGATTCGAGATCTTTAAGAGAAAGTATCTCAGTGCCTGTCTGTAAAGCTTAAATCTTATGATATGGAGTATTTAGTCCCTGATTGTAGAAAATAATCAGCAGAATATCACTGTTATGTACATTGACACTCACTTAAGAATAAACAGAAAGTGAAGTTATGCTGCTTTAAATACTCAAAGTTAACCATTATTTTCATTATAGAATTATTAAAAAAAATATTTTAGTTTTAATAAATTAATTAAAAAGATTAATTAAAATTAGAATACCATATAAGCTTAAATTATATTTAAACTACATACCTTTAACTTTGCTAATTATCGGAATTATTTCCTTTAATGACAAAAACTTTTTTAAATATTATGAAGAGTTCTTCATTATTCTTTCCTCCTTATTTTTAACTCTTCTTTTACGCCTTTCTAATTATAAACCTCTCAATTTCTCTTAATATACATATTTGGAGAAGTAATTTATATAATTCTAAATATTACAGTTAGTTCATATAATGTCTGTAATATAGTATTAGACATCTTAAGTCATATGTAAAAATTGTGGAAATGCAATAGTCTAATATTAGAATATTATATGCATTTTGATTTATCTTCAATATTTAAAATTTCTTACAAAAGAAATCATTAATATATTTATAACCATCTTGAACATTATTGCCAAAATTATAACATTCAAATCTAATTTATTATACTCATCATTATACCTCAGTTCAAAATTAAGCCCGCCATTTTTACCAAATTAAATTACAAAGCTAAAAATTAATAAGAATCTAAAGAGAAAAATGCAGAAACATCAAAACCAAGCAAGAGAATGTCCGCACCTCAAAAGTAATAAGAAATTCCGTTGTTAGAATGTGAGTCTCGTAGGGCTTGATCGGATAGCTCCCATCTTAGTATCTGACATCTTTCATCAATAACGTTAACTGATGCCTCTTTAGTCTTTCTCTTCTCTATTGGCTTTCTACCAAGATTCTTGTTCAGTTCTTCGTCCATGGATACTTGCTGGTAGGAGATCTTAAGTCAATGTGATTCTGAGGATTTCTCGTATTTATTTATAAAAATATGAAAATATGGAAAATGTTGTATACTTTAATCTTAGAGGTAAATTAATCTTTTTTATTGATTGAAAAATAAATAATTTTAGCTATTTAGCTTATACTTGTTTTTACTTTTTGTAGTAACTTAATAATTTTAAATTTCCTAATATTATTTGCTATATGTGCTCATTCTTTAAATCTAGTATGTTTGTGATTAATGTTAAAAAAGGAATTTAATTTCATAGATGTAAATTAGATTAAATCGATTTTACTTGATAGCATTAAGTTGTTAATAGATATTTGGAAATAACTGAGAAACTTAAATTTTTACATGCAGCTTATTAAATGACATGTCATTATTTGTAAGGATCTAATTATTCTCAAACTTAATTTATGAAAGTAGTTAAAAAATAGGTTTTAAAAGAAATTTTAATATATATACATTATAAAAAATTATAGGAATATTAAAAAAGAAATTAGTTTTAAAGCTTTTCATAGTTCTAATGTATATTTAATTAAAAAATGAAATACATTTATCAAGCTATACTTTTTTATTTTTCAATCATTTTTATAGAAATTTTAGATTTTATTTATTATTTTATTTCAAATTCAAACCTTTTTTTAATTTTTAATTCAGCATAATTTTTATCTTTATCTCCTTCAATTTGTTTAAAACTTACTTCTATTATAACAATTTCTTATTGTTATTAATTAATTGATTAACGTTTTTTAAATATGCTAAATAGTTTACCAAGATGTGCTTATGTCATTAAAAGTAGTTTTAGTTTTCAATTTGTTACCTCTTTCTAAGCTATACAATTTAATAAAGTCTGATTTTGAAGCTCACTTTTTGAAATTTTATAGATATTATTGTTTATAGTTTTCTTTTTATTAGTTAATCCTTATCTTTTATATCTGTTATAGTTTAGATATTTTTGCTTTTATACATACTTAAAAACAAGTTAATGAATTCCTCATATCCTGAATCTCATTAAATAAATGTTCTTTTAATCTCTAAATTTTGTTTATATCAGCCCTTGCTCCATCAATTACTCCTAAGTAAATTAAGCAGTTAGGTATCCTAACTTGTGTCAGTTTTTTCTTAATTTCTTAATATCTTAGTCCTAGGTAGTAATTTTTATTTCTTTTTTCCTCTTTTGTTATATCCTTACTTCCTTCTTTTTTAAACTAAAATGGGAATATGCTGAAGATAAGAATTAATAATAAAGTTGCTAATTCTTAGGAAAATTAGTGAGTATTAGAACAAAAGTAATTAAACTGGAAAATTCTATATTATAAATCCTTTTACGATTAACAAGTATGAAATTTTTTACTATTTCTGATAACTCTAACTGTCCTCAACCATATTATTAGACTAAAGTATTTTATCTTCAAATGTCAATTAGTAAATACAACAGTTTCAAATATTTACAGTACAAACTTTCACAATACTCACATAAATAAGAGATACCATCTCAATTTTATCTGCAGGGGAACATTAACCTTTAAACAGATTAAATATACTTCAATGAGCTTCTGATTTGCTTTAAGTTCAGGATCTTATTACCAAATTTAATAGAAATGATCAGGAACTATATTTGATGATAAAATCTTAGTTAGTTAATTAAAGAAGAAGTTATCAGATCTAATGAGGTTTATAATAAGAAACTTGAAAATTACTCCTTGCTTAGTAGATTTTAAAAATTTACCTTTACCAATCAATTCAGAATTAAGCATTATTTATCATACTGAAATTTAATTACCAAGTCAATTTCAGGACCATGTAGTTACGTCTAATATCCAAATATAGATATCTCAGAATTTCTTGCTAAACTAACTAGCAAAAAATGAAGACTGAACAAAGGTAGAGCTTAATAATTTATTTTTAATCTTAAAACAAACAGTTGCAAAATGCTGATTACAACAGTTTTAAATTTCATATTCTACTACATAATAAAGCTCTTAGAAATATTTAATAAATGGAATTTTGTAAAAATGTGTTTGCCAAGTATCTTGTCTTATTAATCTAAAATTAATTTTAAGTATAAAGGGAAATAATAAAAGTGACTTTTAATCAATTTTTAATTATCAAGTTTTTTAATATTTTAAATCAAAAAATCCTAAACTGAAATATAAATTCAGAGTAATAGCTAAGGCTTAAATAAAATTTATATAAGTACCTAAATATTAGTTAAAGTTTTGTTAGTGTAATAAAATAACTTTTGGGAGTTTAAACAAAAGCTTAGTTAACTTATAATTATTAAAGCTAAGATAGGATTTCTAATATTTAAGCAACTTCAGTTTTATAAAAACAAGCCCGGCTAGCTCAGTCGGTAGAGCGTCAGACTCTTAATCTGGTGGTCGTGGGTTCGAGCCCCACGTTGGGCGTTTTTAATTTTATATATTTAGTAGGGCGTAACAAAATAATTCCGCATCCGGGGCTTGAACCCCGATCTTTCGGGAGAATGCCGAATATCCTAAGCACTAGACTAAAGGGGATTTAATTTAAGAGCAATGAAAATGATTGAATAGGCTAAATATTAATAAGAGGCTTTCATATTTGATGTTTAATCTACAGAACTAAGAAAAATATAAAAATCATAAATAAAACTACAAAATTTATGGATTATAATTAAAAGAAGGAGATAAAAATATAAAATAATTTATAAATATATTCTCTGTATTTCTTATTTATATATGATATAGTAAGTAAACTTAGGATTTAAATAATAATAATTATTATTAAAGTTTATGAAGAAATAATATTCTAGATATATAGGAAATATTGTAAATTTAAATAAATTATTTAAAGCATTTTATCTTAGTTTCTCTATATATATAAATCCTAAGCTTTATATATAATTTGTTTAATTTGTAACAGTAATACTTTAAACCTCATTTTAGAGATAACTAGATACGTAGCAAGGCTAATAAATTGATTAAGTAAACTTTTTGATTAAAACATAAAATTTGATTATTCTTTACTTTTTGATTATGAAACTAGAGGTTTATTGATATAAATAATTTGATACTCACTTAATTAATAGACAATTAAGAGTATGATAAACACTTTATGATAGATTTATAAGTATTTAATAGGAAATTAATTTATTATATTTATTCTTTTTAATCTATAGTTATTATATAACTTATACATCCTTAAATACCCATTTACTTTAACTATTATTTATATATCACTTCTTCAGAATTATAGACATTCTTCAAATCATTTATTTTAATATCAAAGTTATATTCAAATAGATAAAAAAGGATTATTATATTCAAATTAAATTGAAGATAAGAGTTAAAGCAATAAGGGATTAAATATTACTTATATTTAATTAAACCAAAACTAATATAGCCAACTCTAAAATCATATTTCGCTAAAAAGCCTTTCAAAATATTAAAACTGTTAAACGCTGAGCTTAAAATGCAAAGCCTTTTTTATATTATAATTTAATAAAGAAAATAAATTAAATAAATTAAAAATATTATTAAATAACAATAGCCAAAAATATTAAATATTAAACAATCTAATTTTAAAATAAAAATGCCAAAAAAACTTTAAAATTTTAATTAAAAAAATCTAAAAAGGTATTGAAAAATCTAGATAGAAAACTTGTAAAATTAAAAGCAAGCAATAAAAAGAAGAAAATTAAGTTAAGAAATAATCTAGAAATGAATCACTTATGATTCAAGTATTTCAAACAGAATTCTTGAATGTCAGATCATAATAATAAGTTTAGGAGAGAAGTAAGAAATAGACAAAGAAAAAGCATAATTAAGAAAAACTGAATGAAATATCGTAAGACAGAACTTTCAAATACTTTAAGATGTGATTTTAATAATAAGCTTAAGAGTTAATTCTGAAATAAAAAAGAGATCAGGCTTAACTAAGTAAAACTGAATGAATAAATGACAGATAGAAATTAGAATAAGCGATTATATTACTTAAAAAAAGCTTAAGAAAGAAATTTGAAGCAAGACAGAAAAAAAACATAACTAAGTAAAAATTTAATTTTTTTATTGAAAGAAAGAAGATTTGAATATTGGAAGATGTGACTTTTCAGAAGCGCTTTAGAGAGAAGTTTTAACAAGATATGGAAAAGTATAGATAAGGCAAACTGGATTCATTTGATTACAGAAAGAAACTAAAAGATTTGAAGGATAGACCTTAGTTTAAAGATATTTAAGAAGTAAGAGGTAGATCAGAAATATGAATATCTAAGTAAAGATTGAATTTTTTCATTGAAGGAAAGAAGATTTGAATAATTAAAGATATGACTTTAAACCGTACCTTAAGAGAGAAGTTTAAAGATGATAAGGAAAAAAGCATGGGTATTCAAACTGTTTCTCTTGATTAGTTCTAGTCTTAAAATTCAAATAATAAAAGCTCTTGCGTATTATTATCACTTCAACACAATTTGTAATTTCATTCACTTGAATTTTAGAAATGAAAACTTCCTGTCGAATTATTATAATTAATTATTATATCTACGTCAATTTATGAGAATCTTAATCTTTTATCAATCAATTAAATTTCTAATTTTCTTCTTCTTTGCAAATTTTTTCGATAAAATATCGTTAAATTCTCAAAATGGAGTGGGAGTAATAATCTTTAATTAAGAGTCTTAGATTAGAGCTATAAATGTATTAATTTTATGTTTAATAGCTTTAGGACTTTAACCACGATATAATTTTACAAAGCAACAATTAACGTTAAAAATAATATTTTGATTAAATAAAAAATATTATGATAATTTAAAAAATGGCACCTAAGAATTAGATTTCTTCCATAAAGTCCAGAATATCTTAGCTAGATACTACAGATGAACTATACTTTTTGTAGTTAGAGAACAAAAAACTTACAAAAAACAGTAAGTAATCTAAGCCAATAAACTGAGAATTTGATGACATCCATTAATCTATTTATAAATGAAAATAAAATTATAAGGCAATAAATAAACTGGATTACTTTATCTTAATAAATATTGCTGTAAATTAATGCAATTTAAAATAGCCTAAAGATGATGCAAATTTAAAAGATATTTTGAATTATAGTAAACCTAACTAAGTGAAGAAAATAATCCAAGATAATTGATTAATATCTTTTCACCGAAATTTTAAAATTTAGTAAAAATATAATGAGGTGTTGATACTGCAAATGTAAAGGGCATATGGTAAGATAATGCTTTTAATTTCTCTAAAAAAAAGCGTAAATAGGAAAAAGTTTTTGCATAATATGCTTGAGATATATTGATCATTTAACGGAAAACTCTGAAGTGTTTTGATAAACTTTATACTATATAATTAAATTAATAATTTTAACTAAAAGAATTTTGGGAACTGAAACTCCTTTCCAGTTATACGACCCGATGCTCTTTTTTTAGGAATACTGGGGGATATCCTATTGTGTCCAGAAACAGCTACCAGGGAAATTCCATCGCTATGAGCAGCAAGCTTCAAGCCCATACCAAGAGCGGATAACCTAGAAGACAGAGTTCCCTCGAGAAAATGACTCTGAACAGGGATTTTCTCAGTGACAGGGTAGGATTTTTCCAAGCAAGAAAAATTTAGTCAAGAAGGTTAATCTCGGCTCCCACCATCTTTTAAATTATATTATATAATTAAATAATTCTCTTAAGCTTTCTTTCTTATTTTTAATTTTTTTGGTGTGGTAGTTATGCTAAATTTTGAAATCTGAAAGAAAGATTGCTAAACTTTTTATGTAGTCATAAATGAAATAACTGCTTTAACTGAAGTAAAAATAAGCAAAGTATGCTAAAAATTACAAATGGCGAACAGGAAAATAATAAAACTAAACTGTTTTATAATTGAAAGGGAGCAAAAATGGATAGCTTTTTTATAATTTTATTATTTTTGCTAAAAGCAAAAAGATTATATTTCATGTTTACTTAAATAAAAATTATAAATATTTTTGTTTTTAGTCAATAACAAAAATCTGAAATCCAGCATTCTAGCTTAATATTTATTGAATAAAATGTCTATTAAAGTTAAGAAAAAACAAAAAATTTATCAAAATCTAAAGTTGATTATATAATTACTAAAATATAATATTTTTGTACGATTAAAGAACAGCGAGAGTAAGATTTTGAATTATCTGATTTTATTTCTAATCTAAGAGAGGTCATTAGTAGGATTAAAGATCTTGGAGGGAATTCTTATGAAAGATTTTCGGTCTTGAAGTTAATATAATTAATTAAATTACCCTTGAAAGCATTAGAAAATAATTTTAATAAAATTTTTATTTAAATTTAATATAATTTTTATATATTTTATATTAAAATTAATATAAAAATTTTAATTTTGCTTAAGAGCCCAATTTCGGAATCAAGAAAGCATTAAATACAACACATAATAACCTCACTAGAATCTATGTTTGAGAATTGATCTTCTACGCCTAATTTGTAGATAATGCCAAGTCATCATCGAATCTGCAATCCATTGTAAACATTGCAGAATATTAGACTCCAATCCTCCCTTATCTAAATCTCATATTCCCAAAATAGTTAAGAAAGCACACCACCTCATACACCAATTAAAGGTTACAATTAAGCAAAATAATTAGTTGAATTTAACTGCTTGTACCATTCCCCTTTTTGCAATATTTAATTATAACATTATGATATTATACTAAATTATTCTATTAAAGTTAGTTTTTTTAGATTAAATTATTATTAAAAAAATACAAATCTAACGTGTAAAACTAATTATCTTAAATAAGTCCTTATATTTATATGTAAACCAGAGAAAGTCTCAGAATTTATTTTTGCAAATAAATAAATTATTTTTTATATTAGTGATTTAAGAAATTACCTCCTTAAGAACTAAAATTTTATACAATGTTCTATTTATTTTATTAATATTGCATACAAAATTTTGACTATCTTTGGTTTTTCTTACGATTTGGATCTTTATGGTGATTTAAACAAAAATTAAAAAATTTAAATTGATAAATTTATGTTCAAATGTTAACAAAAAAATTTTAAATTAGAATATATTATTATGCTAATATAATTAGTATAACTAAATATTTTTTAATCATAAAATAATCATCATTTCATAAAAGATTATGAAAAAGAGTATTCAAATTTATAAATTTTAATTTATCATTAAATATCAAAATTGTATAATGATCTAGCATGTTTCACTCCCTACTTCTATTATTAAAATTAACTTAAGAGATATTAATAATTTAAACTTAATTTTTTTATAACATCTACAAGATTTTTTAATTTCTTAGTATTTAATATAAATTAATAAATTTAATTATTTAAATTCTTTTTTTTAAGTTTGAGCCTTTTATATTTTTGTTTCTTTTTAAACTTATAATTTATTTATTTTAGAAAAGTTTTAAATTAAATTAAATTAAATTAAATTAATTAAAATTGAATTAGATTCTCCTTTCTGCTTTATTATATCTACAAAATGGTTTAATTTCTTGTTTCTCTCTACCTAAATAATACTTACCTTTCCTCAAAAAAGGCAAGAAAGGATGAGATCAGAATATAATATTTTGCCCTTAAAGCTGAAAGCTTCCAAACAGTGCTAATGTTCAGTATTAACTACGTATCTCTGCTTACACAATTGCGAACAACGGGGTCCACATTCAATTTCCATCTGTTATTCATTTTTTTATATAATTTTATATAATTAATTAATAATTATTTTATACTTATTTTCTATTAATTTTTTTTATCTTAATTTTGATATTCTTATCATTTATTCCACTTAAACAATTTTTAAAGCTATTAACTTTAATTAGTATACTAATAGTAATTTTTTCTAATTTAATACAAATTTTCTTCAAAAGTTCATATAATTTAACCATTTTTTCTGTTGTTTTAACTTTTGCAAAAGCCTTGAATAAAATGAAATTTTTAGTAAGAATAATAGAAGGATGTGAGCTTAGCCACCAGAATAAAACTAACAGAAGTAAATAAAAAAACCGCGGTTAATAATGATCCAGCAAAAGCTGCATAAGTAATAGTTTAAACTAAAATATCAGAATTATGAATTTACTCCCTTTTATATAGTGAGAGATTGTAATCTTACTCTAAGAGAAAGTCTGTAATGTATTTTATAAATAAGTTTCGTTAGAATTCTTCTTATAATCTACTGAGCAAATTCCAGAACTTGCATTTTTCTAATTTCTTTACACGAACAGCCAATAAAAGTGAACTTTTTTAATATATTAAAAAATTTTTGTTCTATAATCGTTTATCATAAGACTAGCCCTTTGAATGGATACTATATTCATAGGATTACTATTTATATCTAAAGCTTAATATAGCAGTGGCATAAATTTTAGCAAAATAACAAGAAGATATTTAAAATTTCTTAATGATACTTAATGATGAATATCACTTGAAACTAAATATGATAGCCTTTGAAAAAGGTTTCTTTGCTCTCTCAATCTAATAAAATATGTATGGAGGTATCTAAAGATTTTTTTTCTTGATTAATTACTCTTGGACATATCCAAAACTCTTATCTAAAGCTATTTGATAACTTGTAACTAAATATCTAAACTTTAAGTATGTCTAATTAAAATGCCCAATCCTTTCTTTGCACCCTTTAATTAAAAGTAATAATGTTGATCTACTGGCATCTTATTCTAACTGCTTGATCTTCTTGGTTATCAATTCCAATCTCACTTTCTATTCCTCTATCATACTCACTCACTTTCTTAGCTTCAAGTATTTCTACTATTTTAATCACACACAAGCTCTCTTTTAGCTTTTCATTTAGTTACTTGGCAAGAAAGAATAATCAAGATTTTTAGCCTTGGCTTGTTTTAACTATTTATTAATGTGCTCTAGATTTTAGCTAAAAGAGAAAAAAAACACTTGAAGCCTTCTGCTGAAGCTAAATTAACTTATAGATAAGCTACATTTAATTGGGTTATTTCCTTTTTAATTATCAACCTTATGCTTATATTTCCTTATTTCATTTCATTTTCTGACGATATTAGGTCATGTAATCTTAAATCCATTTGACTGAGTAATGAAGAGCTGATAATTTGAAGTTTAGTGAGTCAAAACTTCTTAGAAAACTGAAATTGAGCCTTGTAATCCCACGGGTTATTCTTATATGATTTCAATCAAGGAGCAACTCTTAATTTTAGACTTTTACTGTAGATAAGTAGTGCATCTTGGAGTAGTTCGTGTAGATCAGCTTTTATCTGTGACTGGCAAGCTTTATCTAAAATTAGCTTGTCTTATATACTAGCTGAAGAGTTTGCTTTCTCTTATTTATACTGGGTTTGAAATTAGACACTCAATGTTTTTTGCCTTAAAAGAGATAATTAATCTTTATTCCTTAGAATATTTTAAGCTTAGCTTAGTTAGCAAATTAATATCCTTATATAATTTATTTTATCTACCTTAGTCTTGGGTAAAGATAAAACTTACCTACTTTAGTGTTTTTGATAGCAAGTCTAGAATATTTAGCTTCACTTGGGTACTTTAAGCTTATAGGTTCTATCTTCAAAGAGGTTTTTTTTCCTTTGCTTGATCCTTAGCGCTTTACTCATTTCTTTTAGTTTCAGCTGAGTGCATTTTTATACCTTCCTGCATTTAGATTTTACTGTTCTATTAGTGAAGTTTAGCGCTTTAAAGGCTTAACCTGTGTAATATTGTTTGGCTTAAATTACTTTTTCAGTCTATTTCCTTCTTTAAGTACAAAACTAAAGGCTAAATCTTCTTTCAGCCTCTTTTTGTTCTTTCACTTTCATGCTTAAATTACAACTTATGCCTAATCTTCTTGATCTTCTCTATATTACTATCATTAACTGAAATCTAGATTACCTTTGACTATTTAAAGTAATGTAGATGTTTAGCGTTTCTATAGAGATCTATGAAGATCAATTTCATACCATTAAATGAGATATTTTGTACTTTTACTGCCAATGAAGGGTGGAGAAACTGCTGTTCATGCTTCGAGATTTTAATTACTTTAAGATCTTTAGACTTATATAAAAAACTAAGCTTTGAAGCTTTATTAGAAGGTTTAAGCTCTAAAGTCTTTTTATCTCTTAATCAAAGAGAGTAGAAAATTCTCCTAATCTGCCTTATTTTAAGCAGGGCTTGATTTGATTATTTGAAAGAGTCTGATTAGTTAATAAATCAAAGGTAAGAGATATATAGTCATTAACTCATATATTGGTCTTTAGTTTTCTGAAGCATATAAGATTCATAAACATCACGTTATGTATTATTTATGCTATAAAGTATCATTATTAAAGTAAGTTGGACCTATCTTCAACCATAACATAGATCTAGAAGTTACTTTTAGGTTAGTTAAGTCAATTCCTTTCTCATTTTAAACCTTCCTTCATCTAATTACCATCTTAAGGAGGATGAACTGCTTATGATATTTAGGAAATAGTTTTATTCATTTGCAGTCTAAGCATCTTTTTGAGCATTATATTGCAATAAAAGACTATAATGGATCAAATAGAGATAATAGAAAATGTAGCTGATAAAGAGACAAGATAGTCAAGAATAGTTTCTTCAGTGTTAAAAAACGTGAAAATGTATGAAATGAAATTACAGACATTCCTAAACCTACTAAAACCGTAAATCCAAAATCTTAGCCTAAACTTTTCTATTAAGTAGCAATTATAAGGTTACCAGAAAGCATCACGAAGCAATAGCAAAATCTATATACAAAATGAAATTTTTTTTAGAGCTTAGGATTGAATCTTTAATCAAGGAACTGTCATGAAAACATTAATTGTTCATTGGATAATTTTGGCAGATTTAAAGAACTAAAATATAAAGCTCTATCTAAATTTTCCTTTTTCTTTTGACATTACATGCAGAGTTATAAATATATAAATTGAAAAATATTAAACATAAGATTACTAATGATTAAGCAGGAATTGGATACTTATAACTTGACTAATTTCCATTATCCTCTCTTTTTTCATTTAAGTCCAGGTCCTAAGTTTGATTCTTCATAATTTTACATTTCTTCGTTTCTCTATTCCTAAGTTTGATTCTCTTATTCTTGCTTTTCTTCATTTTATCCTCATTTTCTTATTCTTCTACCTCTTATAAAACTGAAGTGAGTATAATAAGTCCTGACTAACTACAATTTACACCTATAATAGTTAGCTAGTTGGATTTTTTCTATTGAGCATGAAGTTCCATTTTTCTCATTTTTTTTTCGTTGATATCTCACGATTGGCACACTAAATTTGAAGGTGTTTAAGTTTGGTTATAGCTTAGAACATATTCAACTTAGATTTTAAATTTCTTCAAATTATCCTTCTTATATAGAATCTATCATTTCAGATATTTAGTAAACAGAAGATTTAAATGATGGATATAACTAAAATCATCCATTTCACATTTAATTGCTTCTTCAAATAAAAAGATTACAACAAAGCATCCTTTAATAACATTGAATAACTTAGGAATTAGGGCAGAGAAATTCCCATTACTATCATTATTTCTCCTTTATAGTTTTCAACGATTGAGATCATAAAAAAGAAAAGACTCTAGTCTCGTAACTCTTTTCTTTAGTAGGAATTTCTTTCTCCTTTCATAGAATAGAAGAATTATTTACAAGATTTTATCAAATTTAGATTTTAGAAGTTTTATATGTAAAAGTATGATTATTTATATAGTTAAAGGTACTTCACCTAGTTATTAGACTAGGTTATACTTCTTGTTCAATGTTAAATTTTATATATTAGAACTGTTTAATTATCTACGTAAGCAAAGACGTCTAATTTAAGGATATCTGGTACTTTGTTTGCTAGTTAAGGACATTGGTAGATACTGTCTATATAACTCTGCAGGCTTTCAGGTGCTACGTTTAGTCTTACTTCTTAGTAACTTGAAACTGCTATTGCCATCTATTCTTGCTTCTCTATTTTTTTAGGATAGATATCATAAGAACTGTTTCATATCTATAGGAGAAAAAACTAAGAGTATTTAAATAACTTAAAGCTTTAGTGCTAATTTCTTCATCTAATTTAAATGAAATTCATTATAGAATGATCCCATGCAAAAGAACTGGTATCTTAAGGGATAATCTTCATCTAAATCAGTAGCATCATCACACTTTAGACTAAATAAGATATCTCATGCTTTTCCTTTTTGAGAGCTCACTATAAAAATTTTCAACTTGAGGAGCTCTGTAAATATAGATTATTTTTGTCTAGTACACTTGATTACTCCTTATACTTCAAAAATAAATGTATGGTAATTTCCTTACTCAAGTTTTTATGCCTTAATTTATATAAACAATTTAGTGGACAAAGAAGGTAGCAGATTATCAAAATCTACCAGAACTTTGGTATCAAGAAACTGTCTTTATATCTACACTTGAATTAGAAACAACTCTATACATTATAAAAAATTAGATGGATTTATTTTGCTATATTCATTATTCTGTATCATTATAGCCGCTGGAGATACCTTATTATTGGTTATATTTAAGTACACTTTATCAGAGATTTATTTTTGTTTGTTGAAATAGATACGTACATCAAGTTCTAAGAATGCACATACTAGAAATTACTATCCTTATAACGTAATGGAAGATGTAAAGAAATTACACTTTTCTTCTACTTCTTTTTTGATTGCCTCATTATATGAAGTCTATTTTTAGTCTATAGCTTAACAATTTCATTCAAATCTTAATTCTTCACTCGGAATATCAATCACTTTTTAAAAAAATGTGCAGTTATCCTAAAAAATCATCTCTCTATACTCATTACCAGAGATATAAACCTTCATCATCTTAGTTAAACTAAAGTATAAGAAGATTAAAATTTTCATTTTAACCAGAAATTTAAAATAAGAAAATTACAAATTAGGCCTTCATAATGCTATCATAAGTATCTTAATTTGAATCTTTAAGTCTAAAACTATTTTACTTAATGTCTTTTTGATGAGTTAGAGATTCTATTAGTTAGTAATATTCTGTTTTTCTAAAGCTTTTAAGTAAATCCTTAATAGAAATATCAGTGTCATTAAAGGTCTACTAATTTTGTCTCTGAGATATATTTTTGTAATGTCTTTGAAGTTTGATATCATTTAAAATATGAGATCAGTTTAGATATGTTAATGTGGATCTGAAATTATTGAAGAGTTAAAGCGAGAGAATTAGAAAATTTGGTTAGAAGCATGGAAGTTAACGATAATAGCATTAAGGATAAAGACTAGCATGACAACATTTTCATCAAGTGCTAGATAGTAGTAGGGTAAATAAAAAGCAAAAGCAATCTCTTCCTTTTCCCCCTGTAGTAGGAAGAAGTAAACCCTTCCAAAATATTTTTGGAAAGATTTCTACCTTCGGAAGCTTCAGCTAAATTACTGGCTTTAGAATAGATTATTCGATTTTTTTCCTTCAGCAAAATTTATGCTTAATTAGGAAGGCTTCAATTTCCATAAGGCCTTTGAGGTATAATACAAAGCTGATGTAGCAAAAATAAAGCAAAAAGATCTGCTTCCACGCTTGATAATAAGAATTGACAAACTAAAGAGATGCAAGCTTCGAATTGCAAGAAGAAAAATGATGCTTTGTATGCTAATAGGTGAAGTTTCGACATTACCTTGCATGGTTGTTTCCAGATTGATTGCATAATGGCTTTTATTTTAAAGAAATAAATAAAAATATAAAATAGATTCTACACTTACTTCTGCTTAAATTATCTACTATTTATTATCTTAAGATATAAGATGTGCCATTTATTATTCCTAAAAGTCTTTCTTCTAGTTAGAAATAATGAGCTAACTTTTTATATCAGCTTCTAAATAAATCAACCTCTCTCTTTAATCTATTAACTTTAAATTATCTTATCTTTTCATTTGGTCTCTCATCTCTTAGGTATAGGTTTGGACATTATATATAAATGTTGTAAATAGAAAAAGAAAATTAAAAAAGGCTAGCTTAGTAGACTTAATAAAATAATTAAGTAGCAAAATAATCCTTTAGAAAGCTACTAATTATACTAAAAGTATATCCTTCCTATTATAAGTAAAAGGCATTATAAATAGATAACTATTATTAGTATACAAAAGCTATGATAGTAGCAATATTGATTGCATTAAAGTTCTAAATGATAGACTACATGAGTATAGATAGATAGTGTTAATATGATATGGATTAAAATGAATTAACTAATAGCTAAATGTTTAATTAAGTTAATATATGAATTCTTAATTTAGAAAAGCTTCTTAGCTTTAGACTAGTATAGTAACTATCTAATTATTAATAACTTATTATTTTCTTAAGCTTTAGAATTAAACATAAATAGATTTAAACTATTTAATTCACTTTCATTATAATCAATATGGCTGAATCTAACAGGTGCAGCTCATGCTTAGTTCATTTCGACTCTTAAATACGAATTCCCGTAACCCTTCCTTGTGGACATCAAGTATGCCAAATTTGTATTCTTGAAGAATACTTAAGAGAGGGTTCTTATCAGTGCCCAAAAAGAAACTGTAGAATAGTTTCATTTGATGATCCAAAAAGTTTAATAAACTAAAAGGGCTAATCAAGTGAAAGTAAATAAGAATATAAATAACTTCATCTTGAAGAAACTAAAATTGAACTATCTTATTAGCAGAAACCGAAACTAATAAAAGTCAAGATTTTAAGTGAAAATAAAGAAGAGATAAACTTAACAGTAGGAGGAAGGAGAAATAATTGAATAACTGAAATAAAAAGTAGAAAGACAAGAAGGAATTTACGCTGATTTTTATGAACTTTATAAAGGATAAGAAAAATTAGATAGTTAGCATAAAATAAATAAAATGGAGAATAGAGATGAGGTTTAGCTAGAATTAAAATTGAAGGCTTGTAATTAATATAAATTTAAGGAGGTGAGAAATTAAGATTTAGGAGGTAAAAAATAAAGATAGAAAGTAATTAATAAAAAATTAGTTTTCGAGATAATGAGAAAATAATATGGTAAATATAATAATAATAGAATGTAAATAATAATAAAAATTAGAAAGCATTAAATAATCAAAAATAGGAGAAAGTAAGAAATTTAAAAAAGGCTAAAATGACTTCGAAAAAAGTTAGAAATAAATGTATAGGAGGTAAATTTTAAAAAAGTGTGTAATATATTTAACAAAAGTGAGTAATACTTTAAAAACTAGAAAGTAATAAATAAAATTTAAGAATGTAATAAAATAAATAAGATTGTAAGAATACTAAGAAAGGGAGTAATAATTAATATAGAATGTATATAATAAAAAAGATTGTAAAATAATTATGTTAAGTTGGTAATTTAACAAATCCAGAAAGTAAATTATTTAATATATAGCAAGTAAAAAAAAACAAATAAAGGAGGTAAAAACTTAAAATAAGATGGTATTTCTATTTAAAATAGAATGTAAGATATTTTAATTATTTATAGTGAGTAAGTATTTTAAATATTATAGTGAGTAGATATTTTAAATATTTAAGATGGTAAGTTATTTTAAATATTTATAGAATGTAAGATATTTTAAATATTTATAGAATGTAAGATATTTTAAATATTTATAGTGAGTAAGATATTTTAAATATTTATAGTTGGTAAGATATTTTAAATATTTATAGAATGTAAGATATTTTAAATATTTATAGTTGGTAAGATATTTTAAATATTTATAGATTGTAAGATATTTTAAATATTTATAGAATGTAAGATATTTTAAATATTTATAGTTGGTAAGATATTTTAAATATTTATAGATTGTAAGATATTTTAAATATTTATAGATTGCAAGATATTTTAATATTTATAGAATGTAGATATTTTAAATATTTATAATTGTAAGATATTTTAATATTTATAGTGAGTAAGATATTTTAAATATTTATAGATTGTAAGATATTTTAAATATTTATAGATTGCAAGATATTTTAAATATTTATAGAATGTAAGATATTTTAAATATTTATAGATTGTAAGATATTTTAAATATTTATAGAATGTAAGATATTTTAAATATTTATAGATGGTAAGTTATTTTAAATATTTATAGTGAGTAAGATATTTTAAATATTTATAGTGAGTAAGATATTTAAATATTTATAGTTGGTAAGATATTTTAAATATTTATAGAATGTAAGATATTTTAAATAGTTATAGTGGTAAGATATTTTAAATATTTATAGATTGTAAGATATTTTAAATATTTATAGAATGTAAGATATTTTAAATATTTATAGTGGAGTAAGATATTTAAATATTTATAGATTGTAAGATATTTTAAATATTTATAGATTGTAAGATATTTTAAATATTTATAGATTGTAAGATATTTTAAATATTATAGATTGTAAGTATTTTAAATATTTATAGGGAGTAAGATATTTTAACTATTTATGGGAGTAAGACATTTTTAAATATTTATAGATTGTAAGATATTTTAAATATTTATAGTGGTAAGATATTTTAAATATTTATAGTTGGTAAGATATTTTAAATATTTATAGTTGGTAAGATATTTTAAATATTATAGATTGTAAGATATTTTAAATATTTATAGATTGTAAGATATTTTAAAATATTTATAGTGAGTGAATATTTTATAATTTATAGAAGAGTG
>CAMPDV010005819.1:0-22697 GCA_946699065.1 Loxodes magnus | reverse complement strand
GTAGAAAAGGAAGTAAAAGAGTCTGAAGATCATAATTGAAAGTAATAAATGAGAGAGATGAGATTTCAAAGAAAAGTGAAGTAGAAAAGGAAGTAAAAGAGTCTGAAGATCATAATTGAAAGTAATAAAATGAGAGAGATGAGATTTCAAAGAAAAGTGAAGTAGAAAAGGAAGTAAAAGAGTCTGAAGATCTTAATTGAAAGTAATAAAATGAGAGAGATGAGATTTCAAAGAAAAGTGAAGTAGAAAAGGAAGTAAAAGAGTCTGAAGATCATAATTGAAAGTAATAAAATGAGAGAGATGAGATTTCAAAGAAAAGTGAAGTAGAAAAGCAAGTAAAAGAGTCTGAAGATCATAATTGAAAGTAATAAATGAGAGAGATGAGATTTCAAAGAAAAGTGAAGTAGAAAAGGAAGTAAAAGAGTCTGAAGATCATAATTGAAAGTAATAATAGAAGAGAGATGAGATTTCAAAGAAAAGTGAAGTAGAAAAGGAAGTAAAAGAGTCTGAAGATCATAATTGAAAGTAATAAAATGAGAGAGATGAGATTTCAAAGAAAAGTGAAGTAGAAAAGGAAGTAAAAGAGTCTGAAGATCATAATTGAAAGTAATAATAGAAGAGAGATGAGATTTCAAAGAAAAGTGAAGTAGAAAAGGAAGTAAAAGAGTCTGAAGATCATAATTGAAAGTAATAAAATGAGAGAGATGAGATTTCAAAGAAAAGTGAAGTAGAAAAGGAAGTAAAAGAGTCTGAAGATCATAATTGAAAGTAATAATAGAAGAGAGATGAGATTTCAAAGAAAAGTGAAGTAGAAAAGCAAGTAAAAGAGTCTGAAGATCATAAATGAAAGTAATAAAATGAGAGAGATGAGATTTCAAAGAAAAGTGAAGTAGAAAAGGAAGTAAAAGAGTCTGAAGATCATAATTGAAAGTAATAAAATGAGAGAGATGAGATTTCAAAGAAAAGTGAAGTAGAAAAGCAAGTAAAAGAGTCTGAAGATCATAATTGAAAGTAATAATAGAAGAGAGATGAGATTTCAAAGAAAAGTGAAGTAGAAAAGGAAGTAAAAGAGTCTGAAGATCATAATTGAAAGTAATAATAGAAGAGAGATGAGATTTCAAAGAAAAGTGAAGTAGAAAAGGAAGTAAAAGAGTCTGAAGATCATAATTGAAAGTAATAAAATGAGAGAGATGAGATTTCAAAGAAAAGTGAAGTAGAAAAGGAAGTAAAAGAGTCTGAAGATCTTAATTGAAAGTAATAAAATGAGAGAGATGAGATTTCAAAGAAAAGTGAAGTAGAAAAGCAAGTAAAAGAGTCTGAAGATCATAATTGAAAGTAATAATAGAAGAGAGATGAGATTTCAAAGAAAAGTGAAGTAGAAAAGGAAGTAAAAGAGTCTGAAGATCATAATTGAAAGTAATAATAGAAGAGAGATGAGATTTCAAAGAAAAGTGAAGTAGAAAAGCAAGTAAAAGAGTCTAAGATCATAATTGAAAGTAATAAAATGAGAGAGATGAGATTTCAAAGAAAAGTGAAGTAGAAAAGGAAGTAAAAGAGTCTGAAGATCTTAATTGAAAGTAATAAAATGAGAGAGATGAGATTTCAAAGAAAAGTGAAGTAGAAAAGGAAGTAAAAGAGTCTGAAGATCTTAATTGAAAGTAATAAAATGAGAGAGATGAGATTTCAAAGAAAAGTGAAGTAGAAAAGCAAGTAAAAGAGTCTGAAGATCATAATTGAAAGTAATAAAATGAGAGAGATGAGATTTCAAAGAAAAGTGAAGTAGAAAAGGAAGTAAAAGAGTCTGAAGATCATAATTGAAAGTAATAATAGAAGAGAGATGAGATTTCAAAGAAAAGTGAAGTAGAAAAGGAAGTAAAAGAGTCTGAAGATCTTAATTGAAAGTAATAATAGAAGAGAGATGAGATTTCAAAGAAAAGTGAAGTAGAAAAGCAAGTAAAA
Source organism: Loxodes magnus (assembly GCA_946699065.1). Lineage (NCBI taxonomy): Eukaryota > Ciliophora > Karyorelictea > Loxodida > Loxodidae > Loxodes > Loxodes magnus. The sequence continues at coordinate 20,738 of CAMPDV010005819.1, read as the reverse complement.
GAGTCTGAAGATCATAATTGAAAGTAATAAAATGAGAGAGATGAGATTTCAAAGAAAAGTGAAGTAGAAAAGCAAGTAAAAGAGTCTGAAGATCATAATTGAAAGTAATAATAGAAGAGAGATGAGATTTCAAAGAAAAGTGAAGTAGAAAAGCAAGTAAAAGAGTCTGAAGATCATAATTGAAAGTAATAATAGAAGAGAGATGAGATTTCAAAGAAAAGTGAAGTAGAAAAGCAAGTAAAAGAGTCTGAAGATCATAATTGAAAGTAATAAAATGAGAGAGATGAGATTTCAAAGAAAAGTGAAGTAGAAAAGGAAGTAAAAGAGTCTAAGATCATAATTGAAAGTAATAAAATGAGAAAGATGAGATTTCAAAGAAAAGTGAAGTAGAAAAGCAAGTAAAAGAGTCTAAGATCATAATTGAAAGTAATAAAATGAGAGAGATGAGATTTCAAAGAAAAGTGAAGTAGAAAAGGAAGTAAAAGAGTCTGAAGATCATAATTGAAAGTAATAATAGAAGAGAGATGAGATTTCAAAGAAAAGTGAAGTAGAAAAGGAAGTAAAAGAGTCTGAAGATCATAATTGAAAGTAATAATAGAAGAGAGATGAGATTTCAAAGAAAAGTGAAGTAGAAAAGCAAGTAAAAGAGTCTGAAGATCATAATTGAAAGTAATAAAATGAGAGAGATGAGATTTCAAAGAAAAGTGAAGTAGAAAAGCAAGTAAAAGAGTCTGAAGATCTTAATTGAAAGTAATAAAATGAGAGAGATGAGATTTCAAAGAAAAGTGAAGTAGAAAAGGAAGTAAAAGAGTCTGAAGATCATAATTGAAAGTAATAAAATGAGAGAGATGAGATTTCAAAGAAAAGTGAAGTAGAAAAGGAAGTAAAAGAGTCTGAAGATCATAATTGAAAGTAATAAAATGAGAGAGATGAGATTTCAAAGAAAAGTGAAGTAGAAAAGGAAGTAAAAGAGTCTGAAGATCATAATTGAAAGTAATAAAATGAGAGAGATGAGATTTCAAAGAAAAGTGAAGTAGAAAAGGAAGTAAAAGAGTCTGAAGATCATAATTGAAAGTAATAAAATGAGAGAGATGAGATTTCAAAGAAAAGTGAAGTAGAAAAGCAAGTAAAAGAGTCTGAAGATCATAATTGAAAGTAATAATAGAAGAGAGATGAGATTTCAAAGAAAAGTGAAGTAGAAAAGCAAGTAAAAGAGTCTGAAGATCATAATTGAAAGTAATAAAATGAGAGAGATGAGATTTCAAAGAAAAGTGAAGTAGAAAAGGAAGTAAAAGAGTCTAAGATCATAATTGAAAGTAATAAAATGAGAAAGATGAGATTTCAAAGAAAAGTGAAGTAGAAAAGCAAGTAAAAGAGTCTAAGATCATAATTGAAAGTAATAAAATGAGAGAGATGAGATTTCAAAGAAAAGTGAAGTAGAAAAGGAAGTAAAAGAGTCTGAAGATCATAATTGAAAGTAATAATAGAAGAGAGATGAGATTTCAAAGAAAAGTGAAGTAGAAAAGCAAGTAAAAGAGTCTAAGATCATAATTAAAAGTAATAAAATGAGAGAGATGAGATTTCAAAGAAAAGTGAAGTAGAAAAGGAAGTAAAAGAGTCTAAGATCATAATTGAAAGTAATAAAATGAGAGAGATGAGATTTCAAAGAAAAGTGAAGTAGAAAAGGAAGTAAAAGAGTCTGAAGATCATAATTGAAAGTAATAATAGAAGAGAGATGAGATTTCAAAGAAAAGTGAAGTAGAAAAGCAAGTAAAAGAGTCTGAAGATCATAAATGAAAGTAATAAAATGAGAGAGATGAGATTTCAAAGAAAAGTGAAGTAGAAAAGCAAGTAAAAGAGTCTAAGATCATAATTGAAAGTAATAAAATGAGAGAGATGAGATTTCAAAGAAAAGTGAAGTAGAAAAGGAAGTAAAAGAGTCTGAAGATCATAATTGAAAGTAATAATAGAAGAGAGATGAGATTTCAAAGAAAAGTGAAGTAGAAAAGGAAGTAAAAGAGTCTGAAGATCATAATTGAAAGTAATAATAGAAGAGAGATGAGATTTCAAAGAAAAGTGAAGTAGAAAAGCAAGTAAAAGAGTCTGAAGATCATAATTGAAAGTAATAATAGAAGAGAGATGAGATTTCAAAGAAAAGTGAAGTAGAAAAGGAAGTAAAAGAGTCTGAAGATCATAATTGAAAGTAATAAAATGAGAGAGATGAGATTTCAAAGAAAAGTGAAGTAGAAAAGGAAGTAAAAGAGTCTGAAGATCATAATTGAAAGTAATAATAGAAGAGAGATGAGATTTCAAAGAAAAGTGAAGTAGAAAAGGAAGTAAAAGAGTCTGAAGATCATAATTGAAAGTAATAAAATGAGAGAGATGAGATTTCAAAGAAAAGTGAAGTAGAAAAGGAAGTAAAAGAGTCTGAAGATCATAATTGAAAGTAATAATAGAAGAGAGATGAGATTTCAAAGAAAAGTGAAGTAGAAAAGCAAGTAAAAGAGTCTGAAGATCATAAATGAAAGTAATAAAATGAGAGAGATGAGATTTCAAAGAAAAGTGAAGTAGAAAAGGAAGTAAAAGAGTCTGAAGATCATAATTGAAAGTAATAAAATGAGAGAGATGAGATTTCAAAGAAAAGTGAAGTAGAAAAGCAAGTAAAAGAGTCTGAAGATCATAATTGAAAGTAATAATAGAAGAGAGATGAGATTTCAAAGAAAAGTGAAGTAGAAAAGGAAGTAAAAGAGTCTGAAGATCATAATTGAAAGTAATAATAGAAGAGAGATGAGATTTCAAAGAAAAGTGAAGTAGAAAAGGAAGTAAAAGAGTCTGAAGATCATAATTGAAAGTAATAAAATGAGAGAGATGAGATTTCAAAGAAAAGTGAAGTAGAAAAGGAAGTAAAAGAGTCTGAAGATCTTAATTGAAAGTAATAAAATGAGAGAGATGAGATTTCAAAGAAAAGTGAAGTAGAAAAGCAAGTAAAAGAGTCTGAAGATCATAATTGAAAGTAATAATAGAAGAGAGATGAGATTTCAAAGAAAAGTGAAGTAGAAAAGGAAGTAAAAGAGTCTGAAGATCATAATTGAAAGTAATAATAGAAGAGAGATGAGATTTCAAAGAAAAGTGAAGTAGAAAAGCAAGTAAAAGAGTCTAAGATCATAATTGAAAGTAATAAAATGAGAGAGATGAGATTTCAAAGAAAAGTGAAGTAGAAAAGGAAGTAAAAGAGTCTGAAGATCTTAATTGAAAGTAATAAAATGAGAGAGATGAGATTTCAAAGAAAAGTGAAGTAGAAAAGGAAGTAAAAGAGTCTGAAGATCTTAATTGAAAGTAATAAAATGAGAGAGATGAGATTTCAAAGAAAAGTGAAGTAGAAAAGCAAGTAAAAGAGTCTGAAGATCATAATTGAAAGTAATAAAATGAGAGAGATGAGATTTCAAAGAAAAGTGAAGTAGAAAAGGAAGTAAAAGAGTCTGAAGATCATAATTGAAAGTAATAATAGAAGAGAGATGAGATTTCAAAGAAAAGTGAAGTAGAAAAGGAAGTAAAAGAGTCTGAAGATCATAATTGAAAGTAATAAAATGAGAGAGATGAGATTTCAAAGAAAAGTGAAGTAGAAAAGCAAGTAAAAGAGTCTGAAGATCTTAATTGAAAGTAATAAAATGAGAGAGATGAGATTTCAAAGAAAAGTGAAGTAGAAAAGGAAGTAAAAGAGTCTGAAGATCATAATTGAAAGTAATAAATGAGAGAGATGAGATTTCAAAGAAAAGTGAAGTAGAAAAGGAAGTAAAAGAGTCTGAAGATCATAATTGAAAGTAATAAAATGAGAGAGATGAGATTTCAAAGAAAAGTGAAGTAGAAAAGGAAGTAAAAGAGTCTGAAGATCATAATTGAAAGTAATAAAATGAGAGAGATGAGATTTCAAAGAAAAGTGAAGTAGAAAAGCAAGTAAAAGAGTCTGAAGATCATAATTGAAAGTAATAAAATGAGAGAGATGAGATTTCAAAGAAAAGTGAAGTAGAAAAGCAAGTAAAAGAGTCTGAAGATCATAATTGAAAGTAATAATAGAAGAGAGATGAGATTTCAAAGAAAAGTGAAGTAGAAAAGGAAGTAAAAGAGTCTGAAGATCATAATTGAAAGTAATAAATGAGAGAGATGAGATTTCAAAGAAAAGTGAAGTAGAAAAGGAAGTAAAAGAGTCTGAAGATCATAATTGAAAGTAATAATAGAAGAGAGATGAGATTTCAAAGAAAAGTGAAGTAGAAAAGCAAGTAAAAGAGTCTGAAGATCTTAATTGAAAGTAATAATAGAAGAGAGATGAGATTTCAAAGAAAAGTGAAGTAGAAAAGGAAGTAAAAGAGTCTGAAGATCATAATTGAAAGTAATAAAATGAGAGAGATGAGATTTCAAAGAAAAGTGAAGTAGAAAAGGAAGTAAAAGAGTCTGAAGATCATAATTGAAAGTAATAAAATGAGAGAGATGAGATTTCAAAGAAAAGTGAAGTAGAAAAGCAAGTAAAAGAGTCTGAAGATCATAATTGAAAGTAATAATAGAAGAGAGATGAGATTTCAAAGAAAAGTGAAGTAGAAAAGCAAGTAAAAGAGTCTGAAGATCATAATTGAAAGTAATAAAATGAGAGAGATGAGATTTCAAAGAAAAGTGAAGTAGAAAAGGAAGTAAAAGAGTCTAAGATCATAATTGAAAGTAATAAAATGAGAAAGATGAGATTTCAAAGAAAAGTGAAGTAGAAAAGCAAGTAAAAGAGTCTAAGATCATAATTGAAAGTAATAAAATGAGAGAGATGAGATTTCAAAGAAAAGTGAAGTAGAAAAGGAAGTAAAAGAGTCTGAAGATCATAATTGAAAGTAATAATAGAAGAGAGATGAGATTTCAAAGAAAAGTGAAGTAGAAAAGCAAGTAAAAGAGTCTAAGATCATAATTAAAAGTAATAAAATGAGAGAGATGAGATTTCAAAGAAAAGTGAAGTAGAAAAGGAAGTAAAAGAGTCTAAGATCATAATTGAAAGTAATAAAATGAGAGAGATGAGATTTCAAAGAAAAGTGAAGTAGAAAAGGAAGTAAAAGAGTCTGAAGATCATAATTGAAAGTAATAATAGAAGAGAGATGAGATTTCAAAGAAAAGTGAAGTAGAAAAGCAAGTAAAAGAGTCTGAAGATCATAAATGAAAGTAATAAAATGAGAGAGATGAGATTTCAAAGAAAAGTGAAGTAGAAAAGCAAGTAAAAGAGTCTAAGATCATAATTGAAAGTAATAAAATGAGAGAGATGAGATTTCAAAGAAAAGTGAAGTAGAAAAGGAAGTAAAAGAGTCTGAAGATCATAATTGAAAGTAATAATAGAAGAGAGATGAGATTTCAAAGAAAAGTGAAGTAGAAAAGGAAGTAAAAGAGTCTGAAGATCATAATTGAAAGTAATAATAGAAGAGAGATGAGATTTCAAAGAAAAGTGAAGTAGAAAAGCAAGTAAAAGAGTCTGAAGATCATAATTGAAAGTAATAAAATGAGAGAGATGAGATTTCAAAGAAAAGTGAAGTAGAAAAGGAAGTAAAAGAGTCTGAAGATCATAATTGAAAGTAATAATAGAAGAGAGATGAGATTTCAAAGAAAAGTGAAGTAGAAAAGGAAGTAAAAGAGTCTGAAGATCATAATTGAAAGTAATAAAATGAGAGAGATGAGATTTCAAAGAAAAGTGAAGTAGAAAAGGAAGTAAAAGAGTCTAAGATCATAATTGAAAGTAATAAAATGAGAGAGATGAGATTTCAAAGAAAAGTGAAGTAGAAAAGGAAGTAAAAGAGTCTGAAGATCATAATTGAAAGTAATAATAGAAGAGAGATGAGATTTCAAAGAAAAGTGAAGTAGAAAAGGAAGTAAAAGAGTCTGAAGATCATAATTGAAAGTAATAAAATGAGAGAGATGAGATTTCAAAGAAAAGTGAAGTAGAAAAGGAAGTAAAAGAGTCTAAGATCATAATTGAAAGTAATAAAATGAGAGAGATGAGATTTCAAAGAAAAGTGAAGTAGAAAAGCAAGTAAAAGAGTCTGAAGATCATAATTGAAAGTAATAAAATGAGAGAGATGAGATTTCAAAGAAAAGTGAAGTAGAAAAGGAAGTAAAAGAGTCTGAAGATCATAATTGAAAGTAATAATAGAAGAGAGATGAGATTTCAAAGAAAAGTGAAGTAGAAAAGCAAGTAAAAGAGTCTGAAGATCATAATTGAAAGTAATAAAATGAGAGAGATGAGATTTCAAAGAAAAGTGAAGTAGAAAAGCAAGTAAAAGAGTCTGAAGATCATAATTGAAAGTAATAAAATGAGAGAGATGAGATTTCAAAGAAAAGTGAAGTAGAAAAGGAAGTAAAAGAGTCTGAAGATCATAATTGAAAGTAATAAAATGAGAGAGATGAGATTTCAAAGAAAAGTGAAGTAGAAAAGGAAGTAAAAGAGTCTGAAGATCATAATTGAAAGTAATAATAGAAGAGAGATGAGATTTCAAAGAAAAGTGAAGTAGAAAAGGAAGTAAAAGAGTCTGAAGATCATAATTGAAAGTAATAAAATGAGAGAGATGAGATTTCAAAGAAAAGTGAAGTAGAAAAGGAAGTAAAAGAGTCTGAAGATCATAATTGAAAGTAATAATAGAAGAGAGATGAGATTTCAAAGAAAAGTGAAGTAGAAAAGGAAGTAAAAGAGTCTGAAGATCATAATTGAAAGTAATAAAATGAGAGAGATGAGATTTCAAAGAAAAGTGAAGTAGAAAAGCAAGTAAAAGAGTCTGAAGATCATAATTGAAAGTAATAAAATGAGAGAGATGAGATTTCAAAGAAAAGTGAAGTAGAAAAGCAAGTAAAAGAGTCTAAGATCATAATTGAAAGTAATAAAATGAGAGAGATGAGATTTCAAAGAAAAGTGAAGTAGAAAAGCAAGTAAAAGAGTCTGAAGATCATAATTGAAAGTAATAATAGAAGAGAGATGAGATTTCAAAGAAAAGTGAAGTAGAAAAGCAAGTAAAAGAGTCTGAAGATCATAATTGAAAGTAATAAATGAGAGAGATGAGATTTCAAAGAAAAGTGAAGTAGAAAAGCAAGTAAAAGAGTCTGAAGATCATAATTGAAAGTAATAAAATGAGAGAGATGAGATTTCAAAGAAAAGTGAAGTAGAAAAGGAAGTAAAAGAGTCTGAAGATCATAATTGAAAGTAATAATAGAAGAGAGATGAGATTTCAAAGAAAAGTGAAGTAGAAAAGGAAGTAAAAGAGTCTGAAGATCATAATTGAAAGTAATAAAATGAGAGAGATGAGATTTCAAAGAAAAGTGAAGTAGAAAAGCAAGTAAAAGAGTCTGAAGATCATAATTGAAAGTAATAAAATGAGAGAGATGAGATTTCAAAGAAAAGTGAAGTAGAAAAGCAAGTAAAAGAGTCTAAGATCATAATTGAAAGTAATAAAATGAGAGAGATGAGATTTCAAAGAAAAGTGAAGTAGAAAAGCAAGTAAAAGAGTCTGAAGATCATAATTGAAAGTAATAATAGAAGAGAGATGAGATTTCAAAGAAAAGTGAAGTAGAAAAGCAAGTAAAAGAGTCTGAAGATCATAATTGAAAGTAATAAATGAGAGAGATGAGATTTCAAAGAAAAGTGAAGTAGAAAAGCAAGTAAAAGAGTCTGAAGATCATAATTGAAAGTAATAAAATGAGAGAGATGAGATTTCAAAGAAAAGTGAAGTAGAAAAGGAAGTAAAAGAGTCTGAAGATCATAATTGAAAGTAATAATAGAAGAGAGATGAGATTTCAAAGAAAAGTGAAGTAGAAAAGCAAGTAAAAGAGTCTGAAGATCATAATTGAAAGTAATAAAATGAGAGAGATGAGATTTCAAAGAAAAGTGAAGTAGAAAAGGAAGTAAAAGAGTCTGAAGATCTTAATTGAAAGTAATAAAATGAGAGAGATGAGATTTCAAAGAAAAGTGAAGTAGAAAAGCAAGTAAAAGAGTCTGAAGATCATAATTGAAAGTAATAAAATGAGAGAGATGAGATTTCAAAGAAAAGTGAAGTAGAAAAGCAAGTAAAAGAGTCTGAAGATCATAATTGAAAGTAATAAAATGAGAGAGATGAGATTTCAAAGAAAAGTGAAGTAGAAAAGCAAGTAAAAGAGTCTGAAGATCATAATTGAAAGTAATAAAATGAGAGAGATGAGATTTCAAAGAAAAGTGAAGTAGAAAAGGAAGTAAAAGAGTCTGAAGATCATAATTGAAAGTAATAAAATGAGAGAGATGAGATTTCAAAGAAAAGTGAAGTAGAAAAGGAAGTAAAAGAGTCTGAAGATCATAATTGAAAGTAATAAAATGAGAGAGATGAGATTTCAAAGAAAAGTGAAGTAGAAAAGCAAGTAAAAGAGTCTAAGATCATAATTAAAAGTAATAAAATGAGAGAGATGAGATTTCAAAGAAAAGTGAAGTAGAAAAGCAAGTAAAAGAGTCTAAGATCATAATTGAAAGTAATAAAATGAGAGAGATGAGATTTCAAAGAAAAGTGAAGTAGAAAAGGAAGTAAAAGAGTCTGAAGATCATAATTGAAAGTAATAATAGAAGAGAGATGAGATTTCAAAGAAAAGTGAAGTAGAAAAGGAAGTAAAAGAGTCTGAAGATCATAATTGAAAGTAATAAAATGAGAGAGATGAGATTTCAAAGAAAAGTGAAGTAGAAAAGGAAGTAAAAGAGTCTGAAGATCATAATTGAAAGTAATAAAATGAGAGAGATGAGATTTCAAAGAAAAGTGAAGTAGAAAAGGAAGTAAAAGAGTCTGAAGATCATAATTGAAAGTAATAATAGAAGAGAGATGAGATTTCAAAGAAAAGTGAAGTAGAAAAGGAAGTAAAAGAGTCTGAAGATCATAATTGAAAGTAATAATAGAAGAGAGATGAGATTTCAAAGAAAAGTGAAGTAGAAAAGCAAGTAAAAGAGTCTGAAGATCATAATTGAAAGTAATAAAATGAGAGAGATGAGATTTCAAAGAAAAGTGAAGTAGAAAAGCAAGTAAAAGAGTCTGAAGATCATAATTGAAAGTAATAATAGAAGAGAGATGAGATTTCAAAGAAAAGTGAAGTAGAAAAGCAAGTAAAAGAGTCTAAGATCATAATTGAAAGTAATAATAGAAGAGAGATGAGATTTCAAAGAAAAGTGAAGTAGAAAAGCAAGTAAAAGAGTCTGAAGATCATAATTGAAAGTAATAATAGAAGAGAGATGAGATTTCAAAGAAAAGTGAAGTAGAAAAGGAAGTAAAAGAGTCTAAGATCATAATTGAAAGTAATAAAATGAGAGAGATGAGATTTCAAAGAAAAGTGAAGTAGAAAAGCAAGTAAAAGAGTCTGAAGATCATAATTGAAAGTAATAATAGAAGAGAGATGAGATTTCAAAGAAAAGTGAAGTAGAAAAGCAAGTAAAAGAGTCTGAAGATCATAATTGAAAGTAATAAAATGAGAGAGATGAGATTTCAAAGAAAAGTGAAGTAGAAAAGGAAGTAAAAGAGTCTGAAGATCATAATTGAAAGTAATAATAGAAGAGAGATGAGATTTCAAAGAAAAGTGAAGTAGAAAAGCAAGTAAAAGAGTCTGAAGATCATAATTGAAAGTAATAATAGAAGAGAGATGAGATTTCAAAGAAAAGTGAAGTAGAAAAGCAAGTAAAAGAGTCTGAAGATCATAATTGAAAGTAATAATAGAAGAGAGATGAGATTTCAAAGAAAAGTGAAGTAGAAAAGGAAGTAAAAGAGTCTGAAGATCATAATTGAAAGTAATAATAGAAGAGAGATGAGATTTCAAAGAAAAGTGAAGTAGAAAAGGAAGTAAAAGAGTCTGAAGATCATAATTGAAAGTAATAATAGAAGAGAGATGAGATTTCAAAGAAAAGTGAAGTAGAAAAGCAAGTAAAAGAGTCTGAAGATCTTAATTGAAAGTAATAAAATGAGAGAGATGAGATTTCAAAGAAAAGTGAAGTAGAAAAGCAAGTAAAAGAGTCTGAAGATCATAATTGAAAGTAATAATAGAAGAGAGATGAGATTTCAAAGAAAAGTGAAGTAGAAAAGGAAGTAAAAGAGTCTGAAGATCATAATTGAAAGTAATAATAGAAGAGAGATGAGATTTCAAAGAAAAGTGAAGTAGAAAAGGAAGTAAAAGAGTCTGAAGATCATAATTGAAAGTAATAAAATGAGAGAGATGAGATTTCAAAGAAAAGTGAAGTAGAAAAGGAAGTAAAAGAGTCTGAAGATCATAATTGAAAGTAATAAATGAGAGAGATGAGATTTCAAAGAAAAGTGAAGTAGAAAAGGAAGTAAAAGAGTCTGAAGATCATAATTGAAAGTAATAAATGAGAGAGATGAGATTTCAAAGAAAAGTGAAGTAGAAAAGCAAGTAAAAGAGTCTAAGATCATAATTGAAAGTAATAAAATGAGAGAGATGAGATTTCAAAGAAAAGTGAAGTAGAAAAGGAAGTAAAAGAGTCTGAAGATCATAATTGAAAGTAATAAATGAGAGAGATGAGATTTCAAAGAAAAGTGAAGTAGAAAAGGAAGTAAAAGAGTCTGAAGATCATAATTGAAAGTAATAAATGAGAGAGATGAGATTTCAAAGAAAAGTGAAGTAGAAAAGCAAGTAAAAGAGTCTAAGATCATAATTGAAAGTAATAAAATGAGAGAGATGAGATTTCAAAGAAAAGTGAAGTAGAAAAGGAAGTAAAAGAGTCTGAAGATCATAATTGAAAGTAATAAAATGAGAGAGATGAGATTTCAAAGAAAAGTGAAGTAGAAAAGGAAGTAAAAGAGTCTAAGATCATAATTGAAAGTAATAAATGAGAGAGATGAGATTTCAAAGAAAAGTGAAGTAGAAAAGCAAGTAAAAGAGTCTAAGATCATAATTGAAAGTAATAAAATGAGAGAGATGAGATTTCAAAGAAAAGTGAAGTAGAAAAGGAAGTAAAAGAGTCTAAGATCATAATTGAAAGTAATAAAATGAGAGAGATGAGATTTCAAAGAAAAGTGAAGTAGAAAAGGAAGTAAAAGAGTCTGAAGATCATAATTGAAAGTAATAAATGAGAGAGATGAGATTTCAAAGAAAAGTGAAGTAGAAAAGGAAGTAAAAGAGTCTGAAGATCATAATTGAAAGTAATAAAATGAGAGAGATGAGATTTCAAAGAAAAGTGAAGTAGAAAAGGAAGTAAAAGAGTCTGAAGATCATAATTGAAAGTAATAAAATGAGAGAGATGAGATTTCAAAGAAAAGTGAAGTAGAAAAGCAAGTAAAAGAGTCTAAGATCATAATTGAAAGTAATAAAATGAGAGAGATGAGATTTCAAAGAAAAGTGAAGTAGAAAAGCAAGTAAAAGAGTCTGAAGATCATAATTGAAAGTAATAATAGAAGAGAGATGAGATTTCAAAGAAAAGTGAAGTAGAAAAGGAAGTAAAAGAGTCTGAAGATCATAATTGAAAGTAATAAAATGAGAGAGATGAGATTTCAAAGAAAAGTGAAGTAGAAAAGGAAGTAAAAGAGTCTGAAGATCATAATTGAAAGTAATAAAATGAGAGAGATGAGATTTCAAAGAAAAGTGAAGTAGAAAAGGAAGTAAAAGAGTCTGAAGATCATAATTGAAAGTAATAATAGAAGAGAGATGAGATTTCAAAGAAAAGTGAAGTAGAAAAGCAAGTAAAAGAGTCTGAAGATCATAATTGAAAGTAATAAAATGAGAGAGATGAGATTTCAAAGAAAAGTGAAGTAGAAAAGGAAGTAAAAGAGTCTGAAGATCATAATTGAAAGTAATAAAATGAGAGAGATGAGATTTCAAAGAAAAGTGAAGTAGAAAAGCAAGTAAAAGAGTCTGAAGATCATAATTGAAAGTAATAAAATGAGAGAGATGAGATTTCAAAGAAAAGTGAAGTAGAAAAGCAAGTAAAAGAGTCTAAGATCATAATTGAAAGTAATAAAATGAGAGAGATGAGATTTCAAAGAAAAGTGAAGTAGAAAAGCAAGTAAAAGAGTCTAAGATCATAATTAAAAGTAATAAAATGAGAGAGATGAGATTTCAAAGAAAAGTGAAGTAGAAAAGGAAGTAAAAGAGTCTGAAGATCATAATTGAAAGTAATAAAATGAGAGAGATGAGATTTCAAAGAAAAGTGAAGTAGAAAAGGAAGTAAAAGAGTCTGAAGATCATAATTGAAAGTAATAATAGAAGAGAGATGAGATTTCAAAGAAAAGTGAAGTAGAAAAGCAAGTAAAAGAGTCTGAAGATCATAAATGAAAGTAATAAAATGAGAGAGATGAGATTTCAAAGAAAAGTGAAGTAGAAAAGGAAGTAAAAGAGTCTGAAGATCATAATTGAAAGTAATAAAATGAGAGAGATGAGATTTCAAAGAAAAGTGAAGTAGAAAAGCAAGTAAAAGAGTCTGAAGATCATAATTGAAAGTAATAATAGAAGAGAGATGAGATTTCAAAGAAAAGTGAAGTAGAAAAGGAAGTAAAAGAGTCTGAAGATCATAATTGAAAGTAATAAAATGAGAGAGATGAGATTTCAAAGAAAAGTGAAGTAGAAAAGGAAGTAAAAGAGTCTGAAGATCATAATTGAAAGTAATAAAATGAGAGAGATGAGATTTCAAAGAAAAGTGAAGTAGAAAAGCAAGTAAAAGAGTCTGAAGATCATAATTGAAAGTAATAAAATGAGAGAGATGAGATTTCAAAGAAAAGTGAAGTAGAAAAGGAAGTAAAAGAGTCTGAAGATCATAATTGAAAGTAATAATAGAAGAGAGATGAGATTTCAAAGAAAAGTGAAGTAGAAAAGCAAGTAAAAGAGTCTAAGATCATAATTGAAAGTAATAAAATGAGAGAGATGAGATTTCAAAGAAAAGTGAAGTAGAAAAGCAAGTAAAAGAGTCTGAAGATCATAATTGAAAGTAATAAAATGAGAGAGATGAGATTTCAAAGAAAAGTGAAGTAGAAAAGCAAGTAAAAGAGTCTGAAGATCATAATTGAAAGTAATAAAATGAGAGAGATGAGATTTCAAAGAAAAGTGAAGTAGAAAAGGAAGTAAAAGAGTCTAAGATCATAATTGAAAGTAATAAAATGAGAGAGATGAGATTTCAAAGAAAAGTGAAGTAGAAAAGGAAGTAAAAGAGTCTGAAGATCATAATTGAAAGTAATAAAATGAGAGAGATGAGATTTCAAAGAAAAGTGAAGTAGAAAAGCAAGTAAAAGAGTCTAAGATCATAATTGAAAGTAATAAAATGAGAGAGATGAGATTTCAAAGAAAAGTGAAGTAGAAAAGCAAGTAAAAGAGTCTAAGATCATAATTAAAAGTAATAAAATGAGAGAGATGAGATTTCAAAGAAAAGTGAAGTAGAAAAGGAAGTAAAAGAGTCTGAAGATCATAATTGAAAGTAATAAAATGAGAGAGATGAGATTTCAAAGAAAAGTGAAGTAGAAAAGGAAGTAAAAGAGTCTGAAGATCATAATTGAAAGTAATAATAGAAGAGAGATGAGATTTCAAAGAAAAGTGAAGTAGAAAAGCAAGTAAAAGAGTCTGAAGATCATAAATGAAAGTAATAAAATGAGAGAGATGAGATTTCAAAGAAAAGTGAAGTAGAAAAGGAAGTAAAAGAGTCTGAAGATCATAATTGAAAGTAATAAAATGAGAGAGATGAGATTTCAAAGAAAAGTGAAGTAGAAAAGCAAGTAAAAGAGTCTGAAGATCATAATTGAAAGTAATAATAGAAGAGAGATGAGATTTCAAAGAAAAGTGAAGTAGAAAAGGAAGTAAAAGAGTCTGAAGATCATAATTGAAAGTAATAAAATGAGAGAGATGAGATTTCAAAGAAAAGTGAAGTAGAAAAGGAAGTAAAAGAGTCTGAAGATCATAATTGAAAGTAATAAAATGAGAGAGATGAGATTTCAAAGAAAAGTGAAGTAGAAAAGGAAGTAAAAGAGTCTGAAGATCATAATTGAAAGTAATAATAGAAGAGAGATGAGATTTCAAAGAAAAGTGAAGTAGAAAAGCAAGTAAAAGAGTCTGAAGATCATAATTGAAAGTAATAAAATGAGAGAGATGAGATTTCAAAGAAAAGTGAAGTAGAAAAGCAAGTAAAAGAGTCTGAAGATCATAATTGAAAGTAATAAAATGAGAGAGATGAGATTTCAAAGAAAAGTGAAGTAGAAAAGCAAGTAAAAGAGTCTGAAGATCATAATTGAAAGTAATAAAATGAGAGAGATGAGATTTCAAAGAAAAGTGAAGTAGAAAAGGAAGTAAAAGAGTCTGAAGATCATAATTGAAAGTAATAAAATGAGAGAGATGAGATTTCAAAGAAAAGTGAAGTAGAAAAGGAAGTAAAAGAGTCTGAAGATCATAATTGAAAGTAATAAAATGAGAGAGATGAGATTTCAAAGAAAAGTGAAGTAGAAAAGGAAGTAAAAGAGTCTGAAGATCATAATTGAAAGTAATAAAATGAGAGAGATGAGATTTCAAAGAAAAGTGAAGTAGAAAAGCAAGTAAAAGAGTCTAAGATCATAATTGAAAGTAATAAAATGAGAGAGATGAGATTTCAAAGAAAAGTGAAGTAGAAAAGCAAGTAAAAGAGTCTGAAGATCATAATTGAAAGTAATAATAGAAGAGAGATGAGATTTCAAAGAAAAGTGAAGTAGAAAAGCAAGTAAAAGAGTCTGAAGATCATAATTGAAAGTAATAAAATGAGAGAGATGAGATTTCAAAGAAAAGTGAAGTAGAAAAGGAAGTAAAAGAGTCTGAAGATCATAATTGAAAGTAATAATAGAAGAGAGATGAGATTTCAAAGAAAAGTGAAGTAGAAAAGCAAGTAAAAGAGTCTGAAGATCATAATTGAAAGTAATAATAGAAGAGAGATGAGATTTCAAAGAAAAGTGAAGTAGAAAAGCAAGTAAAAGAGTCTGAAGATCATAATTGAAAGTAATAATAGAAGAGAGATGAGATTTCAAAGAAAAGTGAAGTAGAAAAGGAAGTAAAAGAGTCTGAAGATCATAATTGAAAGTAATAATAGAAGAGAGATGAGATTTCAAAGAAAAGTGAAGTAGAAAAGGAAGTAAAAGAGTCTGAAGATCATAATTGAAAGTAATAATAGAAGAGAGATGAGATTTCAAAGAAAAGTGAAGTAGAAAAGCAAGTAAAAGAGTCTGAAGATCATAATTGAAAGTAATAATAGAAGAGAGATGAGATTTCAAAGAAAAGTGAAGTAGAAAAGGAAGTAAAAGAGTCTGAAGATCATAATTGAAAGTAATAATAGAAGAGAGATGAGATTTCAAAGAAAAGTGAAGTAGAAAAGCAAGTAAAAGAGTCTGAAGATCTTAATTGAAAGTAATAAAATGAGAGAGATGAGATTTCAAAGAAAAGTGAAGTAGAAAAGCAAGTAAAAGAGTCTGAAGATCATAATTGAAAGTAATAATAGAAGAGAGATGAGATTTCAAAGAAAAGTGAAGTAGAAAAGGAAGTAAAAGAGTCTGAAGATCATAATTGAAAGTAATAATAGAAGAGAGATGAGATTTCAAAGAAAAGTGAAGTAGAAAAGGAAGTAAAAGAGTCTGAAGATCATAATTGAAAGTAATAAAATGAGAGAGATGAGATTTCAAAGAAAAGTGAAGTAGAAAAGGAAGTAAAAGAGTCTGAAGATCATAATTGAAAGTAATAAAATGAGAGAGATGAGATTTCAAAGAAAAGTGAAGTAGAAAAGCAAGTAAAAGAGTCTGAAGATCATAATTGAAAGTAATAATAGAAGAGAGATGAGATTTCAAAGAAAAGTGAAGTAGAAAAGGAAGTAAAAGAGTCTGAAGATCATAATTGAAAGTAATAAAATGAGAGAGATGAGATTTCAAAGAAAAGTGAAGTAGAAAAGGAAGTAAAAGAGTCTGAAGATCATAATTGAAAGTAATAAAATGAGAGAGATGAGATTTCAAAGAAAAGTGAAGTAGAAAAGGAAGTAAAAGAGTCTGAAGATCATAATTGAAAGTAATAAAATGAGAGAGATGAGATTTCAAAGAAAAGTGAAGTAGAAAAGGAAGTAAAAGAGTCTGAAGATCATAATTGAAAGTAATAATAGAAGAGAGATGAGATTTCAAAGAAAAGTGAAGTAGAAAAGGAAGTAAAAGAGTCTGAAGATCATAAATGAAAGTAATAAAATGAGAGAGATGAGATTTCAAAGAAAAGTGAAGTAGAAAAGCAAGTAAAAGAGTCTGAAGATCATAATTGAAAGTAATAATAGAAGAGAGATGAGATTTCAAAGAAAAGTGAAGTAGAAAAGGAAGTAAAAGAGTCTGAAGATCATAATTGAAAGTAATAAAATGAGAGAGATGAGATTTCAAAGAAAAGTGAAGTAGAAAAGGAAGTAAAAGAGTCTGAAGATCATAATTGAAAGTAATAAAATGAGAGAGATGAGATTTCAAAGAAAAGTGAAGTAGAAAAGGAAGTAAAAGAGTCTGAAGATCATAATTGAAAGTAATAAAATGAGAGAGATGAGATTTCAAAGAAAAGTGAAGTAGAAAAGCAAGTAAAAGAGTCTGAAGATCATAATTGAAAGTAATAAAATGAGAGAGATGAGATTTCAAAGAAAAGTGAAGTAGAAAAGGAAGTAAAAGAGTCTGAAGATCATAATTGAAAGTAATAATAGAAGAGAGATGAGATTTCAAAGAAAAGTGAAGTAGAAAAGCAAGTAAAAGAGTCTGAAGATCATAATTGAAAGTAATAAAATGAGAGAGATGAGATTTCAAAGAAAAGTGAAGTAGAAAAGGAAGTAAAAGAGTCTGAAGATCATAATTGAAAGTAATAAAATGAGAGAGATGAGATTTCAAAGAAAAGTGAAGTAGAAAGGCAAGTAAAAGAGTCTAAGATCATAATTGAAAGTAATAAAATGAGAGAGATGAGATTTCAAAGAAAAGTGAAGTAGAAAAGCAAGTAAAAGAGTCTGAAGATCATAATTGAAAGTAATAAAATGAGAGAGATGAGATTTCAAAGAAAAGTGAAGTAGAAAAGCAAGTAAAAGAGTCTGAAGATCATAATTGAAAGTAATAAAATGAGAGAGATGAGATTTCAAAGAAAAGTGAAGTAGAAAAGCAAGTAAAAGAGTCTGAAGATCATAATTGAAAGTAATAATAGAAGAGAGATGAGATTTCAAAGAAAAGTGAAGTAGAAAAGGAAGTAAAAGAGTCTGAAGATCATAATTGAAAGTAATAAAATGAGAGAGATGAGATTTCAAAGAAAAGTGAAGTAGAAAAGCAAGTAAAAGAGTCTGAAGATCATAATTGAAAGTAATAAAATGAGAGAGATGAGATTTCAAAGAAAAGTGAAGTAGAAAAGCAAGTAAAAGAGTCTGAAGATCATAATTGAAAGTAATAAAATGAGAGAGATGAGATTTCAAAGAAAAGTGAAGTAGAAAGGCAAGTAAAAGAGTCTAAGATCATAATTGAAAGTAATAAAATGAGAGAGATGAGATTTCAAAGAAAAGTGAAGTAGAAAAGCAAGTAAAAGAGTCTGAAGATCATAATTGAAAGTAATAAAATGAGAGAGATGAGATTTCAAAGAAAAGTGAAGTAGAAAAGCAAGTAAAAGAGTCTGAAGATCATAATTGAAAGTAATAAAATGAGAGAGATGAGATTTCAAAGAAAAGTGAAGTAGAAAAGCAAGTAAAAGAGTCTGAAGATCATAATTGAAAGTAATAAAATGAGAGAGATGAGATTTCAAAGAAAAGTGAAGTAGAAAAGCAAGTAAAAGAGTCTGAAGATCATAATTGAAAGTAATAAAATGAGAGAGATGAGATTTCAAAGAAAAGTGAAGTAGAAAAGCAAGTAAAAGAGTCTGAAGATCATAATTGAAAGTAATAAAATGAGAGAGATGAGATTTCAAAGAAAAGTGAAGTAGAAAGGCAAGTAAAAGAGTCTAAGATCATAATTGAAAGTAATAAAATGAGAGAGATGAGATTTCAAAGAAAGTGAAGTAGAAAAGCAAGTAAAAGAGTCTGAAGATCATAATTGAAAGTAATAAAATGAGAGAGATGAGATTTCAAAGAAAAGTGAAGTAGAAAAGCAAGTAAAAGAGTCTGAAGATCATAATTGAAAGTAATAAAATGAGAGAGATGAGATTTCAAAGAAAAGTGAAGTAGAAAAGCAAGTAAAAGAGTCTGAAGATCATAATTGAAAGTAATAATAGAAGAGAGATGAGATTTCAAAGAAAAGTGAAGTAGAAAAGGAAGTAAAAGAGTCTGAAGATCATAATTGAAAGTAATAAAATGAGAGAGATGAGATTTCAAAGAAAAGTGAAGTAGAAAAGGAAGTAAAAGAGTCTGAAGATCATAATTGAAAGTAATAAAATGAGAGAGATGAGATTTCAAAGAAAAGTGAAGTAGAAAAGCAAGTAAAAGAGTCTGAAGATCATAATTGAAAGTAATAAAATGAGAGAGATGAGATTTCAAAGAAAAGTGAAGTAGAAAAGCAAGTAAAAGAGTCTGAAGATCATAATTGAAAGTAATAATAGAAGAGAGATGAGATTTCAAAGAAAAGTGAAGTAGAAAAGCAAGTAAAAGAGTCTGAAGATCATAATTGAAAGTAATAAAATGAGAGAGATGAGATTTCAAAGAAAAGTGAAGTAGAAAAGCAAGTAAAAGAGTCTGAAGATCATAATTGAAAGTAATAATAGAAGAGAGATGAGATTTCAAAGAAAAGTGAAGTAGAAAAGGAAGTAAAAGAGTCTGAAGATCATAATTGAAAGTAATAAAATGAGAGAGATGAGATTTCAAAGAAAAGTGAAGTAGAAAAGCAAGTAAAAGAGTCTGAAGATCATAATTGAAAGTAATAAAATGAGAGAGATGAGATTTCAAAGAAAAGTGAAGTAGAAAAGCAAGTAAAAGAGTCTGAAGATCATAATTGAAAGTAATAAAATGAGAGAGATGAGATTTCAAAGAAAAGTGAAGTAGAAAAGCAAGTAAAAGAGTCTGAAGATCATAATTGAAAGTAATAATAGAAGAGAGATGAGATTTCAAAGAAAAGTGAAGTAGAAAAGGAAGTAAAAGAGTCTGAAGATCATAATTGAAAGTAATAATAGAAGAGAGATGAGATTTCAAAGAAAAGTGAAGTAGAAAAGCAAGTAAAAGAGTCTGAAGATCATAATTGAAAGTAATAAAATGAGAGAGATGAGATTTCAAAGAAAAGTGAAGTAGAAAAGGAAGTAAAAGAGTCTGAAGATCATAATTGAAAGTAATAAAATGAGAGAGATGAGATTTCAAAGAAAAGTGAAGTAGAAAGGCAAGTAAAAGAGTCTAAGATCATAATTGAAAGTAATAAAATGAGAGAGATGAGATTTCAAAGAAAAGTGAAGTAGAAAAGCAAGTAAAAGAGTCTGAAGATCATAATTGAAAGTAATAAAATGAGAGAGATGAGATTTCAAAGAAAAGTGAAGTAGAAAAGCAAGTAAAAGAGTCTGAAGATCATAATTGAAAGTAATAAAATGAGAGAGATGAGATTTCAAAGAAAAGTGAAGTAGAAAAGCAAGTAAAAGAGTCTGAAGATCATAATTGAAAGTAATAATAGAAGAGAGATGAGATTTCAAAGAAAAGTGAAGTAGAAAAGCAAGTAAAAGAGTCTGAAGATCATAATTGAAAGTAATAAAATGAGAGAGATGAGATTTCAAAGAAAAGTGAAGTAGAAAAGGAAGTAAAAGAGTCTGAAGATCATAATTGAAAGTAATAAAATGAGAGAGATGAGATTTCAAAGAAAAGTGAAGTAGAAAGGCAAGTAAAAGAGTCTGAAGATCATAATTGAAAGTAATAATAGAAGAGAGATGAGATTTCAAAGAAAAGTGAAGTAGAAAAGCAAGTAAAAGAGTCTGAAGATCATAATTGAAAGTAATAAAATGAGAGAGATGAGATTTCAAAGAAAAGTGAAGTAGAAAAGCAAGTAAAAGAGTCTGAAGATCATAATTGAAAGTAATAAAATGAGAGAGATGAGATTTCAAAGAAAAGTGAAGTAGAAAAGGAAGTAAAAGAGTCTGAAGATCATAATTGAAAGTAATAAAATGAGAGAGATGAGATTTCAAAGAAAAGTGAAGTAGAAAAGCAAGTAAAAGAGTCTGAAGATCATAATTGAAAGTAATAATAGAAGAGAGATGAGATTTCAAAGAAAAGTGAAGTAGAAAAGCAAGTAAAAGAGTCTGAAGATCATAATTGAAAGTAATAAAATGAGAGAGATGAGATTTCAAAGAAAAGTGAAGTAGAAAAGGAAGTAAAAGAGTCTGAAGATCATAATTGAAAGTAATAATAGAAGAGAGATGAGATTTCAAAGAAAAGTGAAGTAGAAAAGCAAGTAAAAGAGTCTGAAGATCATAATTGAAAGTAATAATAGAAGAGAGATGAGATTTCAAAGAAAAGTGAAGTAGAAAAGCAAGTAAAAGAGTCTGAAGATCTTAATTGAAAGTAATAAAATGAGAGAGATGAGATTTCAAAGAAAAGTGAAGTAGAAAAGCAAGTAAAAGAGTCTGAAGATCATAATTGAAAGTAATAAAATGAGAGAGATGAGATTTCAAAGAAAAGTGAAGTAGAAAAGCAAGTAAAAGAGTCTGAAGATCATAATTGAAAGTAATAATAGA
Source organism: Loxodes magnus (assembly GCA_946699065.1). Classification (NCBI taxonomy): domain Eukaryota; phylum Ciliophora; class Karyorelictea; order Loxodida; family Loxodidae; genus Loxodes; species Loxodes magnus. The sequence goes on along the minus strand of CAMPDV010005819.1, from coordinate 98 downwards.
AGAGAGCATGAGATTTCAAAGAAAAGTGAAGTAGAAAAGCAAGTAAAAGAGTCTGAAGATCATAATTGAAAGTAATAAAATGAGAGAGATGAGATTTC
>CAMPDV010005818.1:0-25213 GCA_946699065.1 Loxodes magnus | reverse complement strand
CATCGTATCGGGAAGTGGAGATTGTACGGTGAGACTATGGGACGTCAAGACAGGTACCTGTAAGACCATGAGTGGTCACACTAGTTAAGTATATGCTGTGGCTATATCCAGGTGATTCAGAGTTCATCGTATCGGGAAGTGGAGATTGTACGGTGAGACTATGGGACGTCAAGACAGGTACCTGTAAGACCATGAGTGGTCACACTAGTTAAGTATATGCTGTGGCTATATCCAGTGATTCAGAGTTCATCGTATCGGGAAGTGGAGATTGTACGGTGAGACTATGGACGTCAAGACAGGTACCTGTAAGACCATGAGTGGTCACACTAGTTAAGTATATGCTGTGGCTATATCCAGTGATTCAGAGTTCATCGTATCGGGAAGTGGAGATTGTACGGTGAGACTATGGGACGTCAAGACAGGTACCTGTAAGACCATGAGTGGTCACACTAGTTATGTATATGCTGTGGCTATATCCAGTGATTCAGAGTTCATCGTATCGGGAAGTGAGATTGTACGGTGAGACTATGGGACGTCAAGACAGGTACCTGTAAGACCATGAGTGGTCACACTAGTTAAGTATATGCTGTGGCTATATCCAGTGATTCAGAGTTCATCGTATCGGGAAGTGGAGATTGTACGGTGAGACTATGGGACGTCAAGACAGGTACCTGTAAGACCATGAGTGGTCACACTAGTTAAGTATATGCTGTGGCTATATCCAGTGATTCAGAGTTCATCGTATCGGGAAGTGGAGATTGTACGGTGAGACTATGGGACGTCAAGACAGGTACCTGTAAGACCATGAGTGGTCACACTAGTTATGTATATGCTGTGGCTATATCCAGTGATTCAGAGTTCATCGTATCGGGAAGTGGAGATTGTACGGTGAGACTATGGGACGTCAAGACAGGTACCTGTAAGACCATGAGTGGTCACACTAGTTAAGTATATGCTGTGGCTATATCCAGTGATTCAGAGTTCATCGTATCGGGAAGTGGAGATTGTACGGTGAGACTATGGGACGTCAAGACAGGTACCTGTAAGACCATGAGTGGTCACACTAGTTATGTACATGCTGTGGCTATATCCAGTGATTCAGAGTTCATCGTATCGGGAAGTGGAGATTGTACGGTGAGACTATGGGACGTCAAGACAGGTACCTGTAAGACCATGAGTGGTCACACTAGTTATGTACATGCTGTGGCTATATCCAGTGATTCAGAGTTCATCGTATCGGGAAGTGGAGATTGTACGGTGAGACTATGGGACGTCAAGACAGGTACCTGTAAGACCATGAGTGGTCACACCAGTTATGTACATGCTGTGGCTATATCCAGTGATTCAGAGTTCATCGTATCGGGAAGTGGAGATTGTACGGTGAGACTATGGGACGTCAAGACAGGTACCTGTAAGACCATGAGTGGTCACACTAGTTATGTACATGCTGTGGCTATATCCAGTGATTCAGAGTTCATCGTATCGGGAAGTGGAGATTGTACGGTGAGACTATGGGACGTCAAGACAGGTACCTGTAAGACCATGAGTGGTCACACTAGTTAAGTATATGCTGTGGCTATATCCAGTGATTCAGAGTTCATCGTATCGGGAAGTGGAGATTGTACGGTGAGACTATGGGACGTCAAGACAGGTACCTGTAAGACCATGAGTGGTCACACTAGTTAAGTATATGCTGTGGCTATATCCAGTGATTCAGAGTTCATCGTATCGGGAAGTCATGATTATACGGTGAGACTATGGGACGTCAAGACAGGTACCTGTAAGACCATGAGTGGTCACACTAGTTATGTACATGCTGTGGCTATATCCAGTGATTCAGAGTTCATCGTATCGGGAAGTGGAGATTGTACGGTGAGACTATGGGACGTCAAGACAGGTACCTGTAAGACCATGAGTGGTCACACTAGTTAAGTATATGCTGTGGCTATATCCAGTGATTCAGAGTTCATCGTATCGGGAAGTCATGATTATACGGTGAGACTATGGGACGTCAAGACAGGTACCTGTAAGACCATGAGTGGTCACACTAGTTAAGTATATGCTGTGGCTATATCCAGTGATTCAGAGTTCATCGTATCGGGAATTGGAGATTGTACGGTGAGACTATGGGACGTCAAGACAGGTACCTGTAAGACCATGAGTGGTCACACTAGTTAAGTATATGCTGTGGCTATATCCAGTGATTCAGAGTTCATCGTATCGGGAAGTGGAGATTGTACGGTGAGACTATGGGACGTCAAGACAGGTACCTGTAAGACCATGAGTGGTCACACTAGTTATGTACATGCTGTGGCTATATCCAGTGATTCAGAGTTCATCGTATCGGGAAGTGGAGATTGTACGGTGAGACTATGGGACGTCAAGACAGGTACCTGTAAGACCATGAGTGGTCACACTAGTTAAGTATATGCTGTGGCTATATCCAGTGATTCAGAGTTCATCGTATCGGAAGTGGAGATTGTACGGTGAGACTATGGGACGTCAAGACAGGTACCTGTAAGACCATGAGTGGTCACACTAGTTAAGTATATGCTGTGGCTATATCCAGTGATTCAGAGTTCATCGTATCGGGAAGTGGAGATTGTACGGTGAGACTATGGGACGTCAAGACAGGTACCTGTAAGACCATGAGTGGTCACACTAGTTAAGTATATGCTGTGGCTATATCCAGTGATTCAGAGTTCATCGTATCGGGAAGTGGAGATTGTACGGTGAGACTATGGGACGTCAAGACAGGTACCTGTAAGACCATGAGTGGTCACACTAGTTAAGTATATGCTGTGGCTATATCCAGTGATTCAGAGTTCATCGTATCGGAAGTGGAGATTGTACGGTGAGACTATGGGACGTCAAGACAGGTACCTGTAAGACCATGAGTGGTCACACTAGTTAAGTATATGCTGTGGCTATATCCAGTGATTCAGAGTTCATCGTATCGGGAAGTGGAGATTGTACGGTGAGACTATGGGACGTCAAGACAGGTACCTGTAAGACCATGAGTGGTCACACTAGTTATGTACATGCTGTGGCTATATCCAGTGATTCAGAGTTCATCGTATCGGGAAGTGGAGATTGTACGGTGAGACTATGGGACGTCAAGACAGGTACCTGTAAGACCATGAGTGGTCACACTAGTTAAGTATATGCTGTGGCTATATCCAGTGATTCAGAGTTCATCGTATCGGGAAGTGGAGATTGTACGGTGAGACTATGGGACGTCAAGACAGGTACCTGTAAGACCATGAGTGGTCACACTAGTTATGTACATGCTGTGGCTATATCCAGTGATTCAGAGTTCATCGTATCGGGAAGTGGAGATTGTACGGTGAGACTATGGGACGTCAAGACAGGTACCTGTAAGACCATGAGTGGTCACACTAGTTAAGTATATGCTGTGGCTATATCCAGTGATTCAGAGTTCATCGTATCGGGAAGTGGAGATTGTACGGTGAGACTATGGGACGTCAAGACAGGTACCTGTAAGACCATGAGTGGTCACACTAGTTAAGTATATGCTGTGGCTATATCCAGTGATTCAGAGTTCATCGTATCGGGAAGTGGAGATTGTACGGTGAGACTATGGGACGTCAAGACAGGTACCTGTAAGACCATGAGTGGTCACACTAGTTAAGTATATGCTGTGGCTATATCCAGTGATTCAGAGTTCATCGTATCGGGAATTGGAGATTGTACGGTGAGACTATGGGACGTCAAGACAGGTACCTGTAAGACCATGAGTGGTCACACTAGTTAAGTATATGCTGTGGCTATATCCAGTGATTCAGAGTTCATCGTATCGGGAAGTGGAGATTGTACGGTGAGACTATGGGACGTCAAGACAGGTACCTGTAAGACCATGAGTGGTCACACCAGTTATGTATATGCTGTGGCTATATCCAGTGATTCAGAGTTCATCGTATCGGGAAGTGGAGATTGTACGGTGAGACTATGGGACGTCAAGACAGGTACCTGTAAGACCATGAGTGGTCACACTAGTTATGTACATGCTGTGGCTATATCCAGTGATTCAGAGTTCATCGTATCGGGAAGTGGAGATTGTACGGTGAGACTATGGGACGTCAAGACAGGTACCTGTAAGACCATGAGTGGTCACACTAGTTTATGTACATGCTGTGGCTATATCCAGTGATTCAGAGTTCATCGTATCGGGAAGTGGAGATTGTACGGTGAGACTATGGGACGTCAAGACAGGTACCTGTAAGACCATGAGTGGTCACACTAGTTAAGTATATGCTGTGGCTATATCCAGTGATTCAGAGTTCATCGTATCGGGAAGTCATGATTATACGGTGAGACTATGGGACGTCAAGACAGGTACCTGTAAGACCATGAGTGGTCACACTAGTTATGTACATGCTGTGGCTATATCCAGTGATTCAGAGTTCATCGTATCGGGAAGTCATGATTATACGGTGAGACTATGGGACGTCAAGACAGGTACCTGTAAGACCATGAGTGGTCACACTAGTTAAGTATATGCTGTGGCTATATCCAGTGATTCAGAGTTCATCGTATCGGGAATTGGAGATTGTACGGTGAGACTATGGGACGTCAAGACAGGTACCTGTAAGACCATGAGTGGTCACACTAGTTAAGTATATGCTGTGGCTATATCCAGTGATTCAGAGTTCATCGTATCGGGAAGTGGAGATTGTACGGTGAGACTATGGGACGTCAAGACAGGTACCTGTAAGACCATGAGTGGTCACACTAGTTATGTACATGCTGTGGCTATATCCAGTGATTCAGAGTTCATCGTATCGGGAAGTGGAGATTGTACGGTGAGACTATGGGACGTCAAGACAGGTACCTGTAAGACCATGAGTGGTCACACTAGTTATGTACATGCTGTGGCTATATCCAGTGATTCAGAGTTCATCGTATCGGGAAGTGGAGATTGTACGGTGAGACTATGGGACGTCAAGACAGGTACCTGTAAGACCATGAGTGGTCACACTAGTTATGTACATGCTGTGGCTATATCCAGTGATTCAGAGTTCATCGTATCGGGAAGTGGAGATTGTACGGTGAGACTATGGGACGTCAAGACAGGTACCTGTAAGACCATGAGTGGTCACACTAGTTAAGTATATGCGGTGGCTATATCCAGTGATTCAGAGTTCATCGTATCGGGAAGTCATGATTATACGGTGAGACTATGGGACGTCAAGACAGGTACCTGTAAGACCATGAGTGGTCACACTAGTTATGTACATGCTGTGGCTATATCCAGTGATTCAGAGTTCATCGTATCGGGAAGTCATGATTATACGGTGAGACTATGGGACGTCAAGACAGGTACCTGTAAGACCATGAGTGGTCACACTAGTTAAGTATATGCTGTGGCTATATCCAGTGATTCAGAGTTCATCGTATCGGGAATTGGAGATTGTACGGTGAGACTATGGGACGTCAAGACAGGTACCTGTAAGACCATGAGTGGTCACACTAGTTAAGTATATGCTGTGGCTATATCCAGTGATTCAGAGTTCATCGTATCGGGAAGTGGAGATTGTACGGTGAGACTATGGGACGTCAAGACAGGTACCTGTAAGACCATGAGTGGTCACACTAGTTATGTACATGCTGTGGCTATATCCAGTGATTCAGAGTTCATCGTATCGGGAAGTGGAGATTGTACGGTGAGACTATGGGACGTCAAGACAGGTACCTGTAAGACCATGAGTGGTCACACTAGTTAAGTATATGCTGTGGCTATATCCAGTGATTCAGAGTTCATCGTATCGGGAAGTGGAGATTGTACGGTGAGACTATGGGACGTCAAGACAGGTACCTGTAAGACCATGAGTGGTCACACTAGTTAAGTATATGCTGTGGCTATATCCAGTGATTCAGAGTTCATCGTATCGGGAAGTGGAGATTGTACGGTGAGACTATGGGACGTCAAGACAGGTACCTGTAAGACCATGAGTGGTCACACTAGTTAAGTATATGCTGTGGCTATATCCAGTGATTCAGAGTTCATCGTATCGGGAAGTGGAGATTGTACGGTGAGACTATGGGACGTCAAGACAGGTACCTGTAAGACCATGAGTGGTCACACTAGTTAAGTATATGCTGTGGCTATATCCAGTGATTCAGAGTTCATCGTATCGGGAAGTGGAGATTGTACGGTGAGACTATGGGACGTCAAGACAGGTACCTGTAAGACCATGAGTGGTCACACTAGTTAAGTATATGCTGTGGCTATATCCAGTGATTCAGAGTTCATCGTATCGGGAAGTGGAGATTGTACGGTGAGACTATGGGACGTCAAGACAGGTACCTGTAAGACCATGAGTGGGTCACACTAGTTATGTACATGCTGTGGCTATATCCAGTGATTCAGAGTTCATCGTATCGGGAAGTGGAGATTGTACGGTGAGACTATGGGACGTCAAGACAGGTACCTGTAAGACCATGAGTGGTCACACTAGTTAAGTATATGCTGTGGCTATATCCAGTGATTCAGAGTTCATCGTATCGGGAAGTGGAGATTGTACGGTGAGACTATGGGACGTCAAGACAGGTACCTGTAAGACCATGAGTGGTCACACTAGTTAAGTATATGCTGTGGCTATATCCAGTGATTCAGAGTTCATCGTATCGGAAGTGGAGATTGTACGGTGAGACTATGGGACGTCAAGACAGGTACCTGTAAGACCATGAGTGGTCACACTAGTTAAGTATATGCTGTGGCTATATCCAGTGATTCAGAGTTCATCGTATCGGGAATTGGAGATTGTACGGTGAGACTATGGGACGTCAAGACAGGTACCTGTAAGACCATGAGTGGTCACACTAGTTAAGTATATGCTGTGGCTATATCCAGTGATTCAGAGTTCATCGTATCGGGAAGTGGAGATTGTACGGTGAGACTATGGGACGTCAAGACAGGTACCTGTAAGACCATGAGTGGTCACACTAGTTAAGTATATGCTGTGGCTATATCCAGTGATTCAGAGTTCATCGTATCGGGAAGTCATGATTATACGGTGAGACTATGGGACGTCAAGACAGGTACCTGTAAGACCATGAGTGGTCACACTAGTTAAGTATATGCTGTGGCTATATCCAGTGATTCAGAGTTCATCGTATCGGGAAGTGTAGATTGTACGGTGAGACTATGGGACGTCAAGACAGGTACCTGTAAGACCATGAGTGGTCACACTAGTTATGTACATGCTGTGGCTATATCCAGTGATTCAGAGTTCATCGTATCGGAAGTGGAGATTGTACGGTGAGACTATGGGACGTCAAGACAGGTACCTGTAAGACCATGAGTGGTCACACTAGTTAAGTATATGCTGTGGCTATATCCAGTGATTCAGAGTTCATCGTATCGGGAAGTCATGATTATACGGTGAGACTATGGGACGTCAAGACAGGTACCTGTAAGACCATGAGTGGTCACACTAGTTAAGTATATGCTGTGGCTATATCCAGTGATTCAGAGTTCATCGTATCGGGAAGTGGAGATTGTACGGTGAGACTATGGGACGTCAAGACAGGTACCTGTAAGACCATGAGTGGTCACACTAGTTAAGTATATGCTGTGGCTATATCCAGTGATTCAGAGTTCATCGTATCGGGAAGTGGAGATTGTACGGTGAGACTATGGGACGTCAAGACAGGTACCTGTAAGACCATGAGTGGTCACACTAGTTATGTACATGCTGTGGCTATATCCAGTGATTCAGAGTTCATCGTATCGGGAAGTCATGATTATACGGTGAGACTATGGGACGTCAAGACAGGTACCTGTAAGACCATGAGTGGTCACACTAGTTATGTACATGCTGTGGCTATATCCAGTGATTCAGAGTTCATCGTATCGGGAAGTGGAGATTGTACGGTGAGACTATGGGACGTCAAGACAGGTACCTGTAAGACCATGAGTGGTCACACTAGTTAAGTATATGCTGTGGCTATATCCAGTGATTCAGAGTTCATCGTATCGGGAAGTCATGATTATACGGTGAGACTATGGGACGTAAAGAACGGTACCTTTAAGACCATGAGTGGTCACACTAGTTAAGTATATGCTGTGGCTATATCCAGTGATTCAGAGTTCATCGTATCGGGAAGTGGAGATTGTACGGTGAGACTATGGGACGTCAAGACAGGTACCTGTAAGGACCATGAGTGGTCACACTAGTTAAGTATATGCTGTGGCTATATCCAGTGATTCAGAGTTCATCGTATCGGGAAGTCATGATTATACGGTGAGACTATGGGACGTCAAGACAGGTACCTGTAAGACCATGAGTGGTCACACTAGTTAAGTATATGCTGTGGCTATATCCAGTGATTCAGAGTTCATCGTATCGGAAGTGGAGATTATACGGTGAGACTATGGGACGTCAAGACAGGTACCTGTAAGACCATGAGTGGTCACACTAGTTAAGTATATGCTGTGGCTATATCCAGTGATTCAGAGTTCATCGTATCGGGAAGTGGAGATTGTACGGTGAGACTATGGGACGTCAAGACAGGTACCTGTAAGACCATGAGTGGTCACACTAGTTAAGTATATGCTGTGGCTATATCCAGTGATTCAGAGTTCATCGTATCGGGAAGTGGAGATTGTACGGTGAGACTATGGGACGTCAAGACAGGTACCTGTAAGACCATGAGTGGTCACACTAGTTAAGTATATGCTGTGGCTATATCCAGTGATTCAGAGTTCATCGTATCGGGAAGTGGAGATTGTACGGTGAGACTATGGGACGTCAAGACAGGTACCTGTAAGACCATGAGTGGTCACACTAGTTAAGTATATGCTGTGGCTATATCCAGTGATTCAGAGTTCATCGTATCGGGAAGTGGAGATTGTACGGTGAGACTATGGGACGTCAAGACAGGTACCTGTAAGACCATGAGTGGTCACACTAGTTATGTACATGCTGTGGCTATATCCAGTGATTCAGAGTTCATCGTATCGGGAAGTCATGATTATACGGTGAGACTATGGGACGTCAAGACAGGTACCTGTAAGACCATGAGTGGTCACACTAGTTATGTACATGCTGTGCTATATCCAGTGATTCAGAGTTCATCGTATCGGGAAGTGGAGATTGTACGGTGAGACTATGGGACGTCAAGACAGGTACCTGTAAGACCATGAGTGGTCACACTAGTTAAGTATATGCTGTGGCTATATCCAGTGATTCAGAGTTCATCGTATCGGGAAGTCATGATTATACGGTGAGACTATGGGACGTAAAGAACGGTACCTTTAAGACCATGAGTGGTCACACTAGTTAAGTATATGCTGTGGCTATATCCAGTGATTCAGAGTTCATCGTATCGGGAAGTGGAGATTGTACGGTGAGACTATGGGACGTCAAGACAGGTACCTGTAAGACCATGAGTGGTCACACTAGTTAAGTATATGCTGTGGCTATATCCAGTGATTCAGAGTTCATCGTATCGGGAAGTCATGATTATACGGTGAGACTATGGGACGTCAAGACAGGTACCTGTAAGACCATGAGTGGTCACACTAGTTAAGTATATGCTGTGGCTATATCCAGTGATTCAGAGTTCATCGTATCGGGAAGTGGAGATTGTACGGTGAGACTATGGGACGTCAAGACAGGTACCTGTAAGACCATGAGTGGTCACACTAGTTAAGTATATGCTGTGGCTATATCCAGTGATTCAGAGTTCATCGTATCGGGAAGTCATGATTATACGGTGAGACTATGGGACGTCAAGACAGGTACCTGTAAGACCATGAGTGGTCACACTAGTTAAGTATATGCTGTGGCTATATCCAGTGATTCAGAGTTCATCGTATCGGGAAGTGGAGATTGTACGGTGAGACTATGGGACGTCAAGACAGGTACCTGTAAGACCATGAGTGGTCACACTAGTTAAGTATATGCTGTGGCTATATCCAGTGATTCAGAGTTCATCGTATCGGGAAGTGGAGATTGTACGGTGAGACTATGGGACGTCAAGACAGGTACCTGTAAGACCATGAGTGGTCACACTAGTTAAGTATATGCTGTGGCTATATCCAGTGATTCAGAGTTCATCGTATCGGGAAGTGGAGATTGTACGGTGAGACTATGGGACGTCAAGACAGGTACCTGTAAGACCATGAGTGGTCACACTAGTTAAGTATATGCTGTGGCTATATCCAGTGATTCAGAGTTCATCGTATCGGGAAGTGGAGATTGTACGTGAGACTATGGACGTCAAGACAGGTACCTGTAAGACCATGAGTGGTCACACTAGTTATGTACATGCTGTGGCTATATCCAGTGATTCAGAGTTCATCGTATCGGGAAGTGGAGATTGTACGGTGAGACTATGGGACGTCAAGACAGGTACCTGTAAGACCATGAGTGGTCACACTATACTTAACTAGTGTGACCACTCATGGTCTTACAGGTACCTGTCTTGACGTCCCATAGTCTCACCGTACAATCTCCACTTCCCGATACGATGAACTCTGAATCACTGGATATAGCCACAGCATGTACATAACTAGTGTGACCACTCATGGTCTTACAGGTACCTGTCTTGACGTCCCATAGTCTCACCGTACAATCTCCACTTCCCGATACGATGAACTCTGAATCACTGGATATAGCCACAGCATATACTTAACTAGTGTGACCACTCATGGTCTTACAGGTACCTGTCTTGACGTCCCATAGTCTCACCGTACAATCTCCACTTCCCGATACGATGAACTCTGAATCACTGGATATAGCCACAGCATATACTTAACTAGTGTGACCACTCATGGTCTTACAGGTACCTGTCTTGACGTCCCATAGTCTCACCGTACAATCTCCACTTCCCGATACGATGAACTCTGAATCACTGGATATAGCCACAGCATATACTTAACTAGTGTGACCACTCATGGTCTTACAGGTACCTGTCTTGACGTCCCATAGTCTCACCGTACAATCTCCACTTCCCGATACGATGAACTCTGAATCACTGGATATAGCCACAGCATATACTTAACTAGTGTGACCACTCATGGTCTTACAGGTACCTGTCTTGACGTCCCATAGTCTCACCGTATAATCATGACTTCCCGATACGATGAACTCTGAATCACTGGATATAGCCACAGCATATACTTAACTAGTGTGACCACTCATGGTCTTACAGGTACCTGTCTTGACGTCCCATAGTCTCACCGTACAATCTCCACTTCCCGATACGATGAACTCTGAATCACTGGATATAGCCACAGCATATACTTAACTAGTGTGACCACTCATGGTCTTACAGGTACCTGTCTTGACGTCCCATAGTCTCACCGTATAATCATGACTTCCCGATACGATGAACTCTGAATCACTGGATATAGCCACAGCATATACTTAACTAGTGTGACCACTCATGGTCTTACAGGTACCTGTCTTGACGTCCCATAGTCTCACCGTACAATCTCCACTTCCCGATACGATGAACTCTGAATCACTGGATATAGCCACAGCATATACTTAACTAGTGTGACCACTCATGGTCTTAAAGGTACCGTTCTTTACGTCCCATAGTCTCACCGTATAATCATGACTTCCCGATACGATGAACTCTGAATCACTGGATATAGCCACAGCATATACTTAACTAGTGTGACCACTCATGGTCTTACAGGTACCTGTCTTGACGTCCCATAGTCTCACCGTACAATCTCCACTTCCCGATACGATGAACTCTGAATCACTGGATATAGCCACAGCATGTACATAACTAGTGTGACCACTCATGGTCTTACAGGTACCTGTCTTGACGTCCCATAGTCTCACCGTATAATCATGACTTCCCGATACGATGAACTCTGAATCACTGGATATAGCCACAGCATGTACATAACTAGTGTGACCACTCATGGTCTTACAGGTACCTGTCTTGACGTCCCATAGTCTCACCGTACAATCTCCACTTCCCGATACGATGAACTCTGAATCACTGGATATAGCCACAGCATATACTTAACTAGTGTGACCACTCATGGTCTTACAGGTACCTGTCTTGACGTCCCATAGTCTCACCGTACAATCTCCACTTCCCGATACGATGAACTCTGAATCACTGGATATAGCCACAGCATATACTTAACTAGTGTGACCACTCATGGTCTTACAGGTACCTGTCTTGACGTCCCATAGTCTCACCGTACAATCTCCACTTCCCGATACGATGAACTCTGAATCACTGGATATAGCCACAGCATATACTTAACTAGTGTGACCACTCATGGTCTTACAGGTACCTGTCTTGACGTCCCATAGTCTCACCGTACAATCTCCACTTCCCGATACGATGAACTCTGAATCACTGGATATAGCCACAGCATATACTTAACTAGTGTGACCACTCATGGTCTTACAGGTACCTGTCTTGACGTCCCATAGTCTCACCGTATAATCTCCACTTCCCGATACGATGAACTCTGAATCACTGGATATAGCCACAGCATATACTTAACTAGTGTGACCACTCATGGTCTTACAGGTACCTGTCTTGACGTCCCATAGTCTCACCGTATAATCATGACTTCCCGATACGATGAACTCTGAATCACTGGATATAGCCACAGCATATACTTAACTAGTGTGACCACTCATGGTCTTACAGGTACCTGTCTTGACGTCCCATAGTCTCACCGTACAATCTCCACTTCCCGATACGATGAACTCTGAATCACTGGATATAGCCACAGCATATACTTAACTAGTGTGACCACTCATGGTCTTAAAGGTACCGTTCTTTACGTCCCATAGTCTCACCGTATAATCATGACTTCCCGATACGATGAACTCTGAATCACTGGATATAGCCACAGCATATACTTAACTAGTGTGACCACTCATGGTCTTACAGGTACCTGTCTTGACGTCCCATAGTCTCACCGTACAATCTCCACTTCCCGATACGATGAACTCTGAATCACTGGATATAGCCACAGCATGTACATAACTAGTGTGACCACTCATGGTCTTACAGGTACCTGTCTTGACGTCCCATAGTCTCACCGTATAATCATGACTTCCCGATACGATGAACTCTGAATCACTGGATATAGCCACAGCATGTACATAACTAGTGTGACCACTCATGGTCTTACAGGTACCTGTCTTGACGTCCCATAGTCTCACCGTACAATCTCCACTTCCCGATACGATGAACTCTGAATCACTGGATATAGCCACAGCATATACTTAACTAGTGTGACCACTCATGGTCTTACAGGTACCTGTCTTGACGTCCCATAGTCTCACCGTACAATCTCCACTTCCCGATACGATGAACTCTGAATCACTGGATATAGCCACAGCATATACTTAACTAGTGTGACCACTCATGGTCTTACAGGTACCTGTCTTGACGTCCCATAGTCTCACCGTATAATCATGACTTCCCGATACGATGAACTCTGAATCACTGGATATAGCCACAGCATATACTTAACTAGTGTGACCACTCATGGTCTTACAGGTACCTGTCTTGACGTCCCATAGTCTCACCGTACAATCTCCACTTCCCGATACGATGAACTCTGAATCACTGGATATAGCCACAGCATGTACATAACTAGTGTGACCACTCATGGTCTTACAGGTACCTGTCTTGACGTCCCATAGTCTCACCGTACAATCTACACTTCCCGATACGATGAACTCTGAATCACTGGATATAGCCACAGCATATACTTAACTAGTGTGACCACTCATGGTCTTACAGGTACCTGTCTTGACGTCCCATAGTCTCACCGTATAATCATGACTTCCCGATACGATGAACTCTGAATCACTGGATATAGCCACAGCATATACTTAACTAGTGTGACCACTCATGGTCTTACAGGTACCTGTCTTGACGTCCCATAGTCTCACCGTACAATCTCCACTTCCCGATACGATGAACTCTGAATCACTGGATATAGCCACAGCATATACTTAACTAGTGTGACCACTCATGGTCTTACAGGTACCTGTCTTGACGTCCCATAGTCTCACCGTACAATCTCCAATTCCCGATACGATGAACTCTGAATCACTGGATATAGCCACAGCATATACTTAACTAGTGTGACCACTCATGGTCTTACAGGTACCTGTCTTGACGTCCCATAGTCTCACCGTACAATCTCCACTTCCCGATACGATGAACTCTGAATCACTGGATATAGCCACAGCATATACTTAACTAGTGTGACCACTCATGGTCTTACAGGTACCTGTCTTGACGTCCCATAGTCTCACCGTACAATCTCCACTTCCCGATACGATGAACTCTGAATCACTGGATATAGCCACAGCATATACTTAACTAGTGTGACCACTCATGGTCTTACAGGTACCTGTCTTGACGTCCCATAGTCTCACCGTACAATCTCCACTTCCCGATACGATGAACTCTGAATCACTGGATATAGCCACAGCATGTACATAACTAGTGTGACCACTCATGGTCTTACAGGTACCTGTCTTGACGTCCCATAGTCTCACCGTACAATCTCCACTTCCCGATACGATGAACTCTGAATCACTGGATATAGCCACAGCATATACTTAACTAGTGTGACCACTCATGGTCTTACAGGTACCTGTCTTGACGTCCCATAGTCTCACCGTACAATCTCCACTTCCCGATACGATGAACTCTGAATCACTGGATATAGCCACAGCATATACTTAACTAGTGTGACCACTCATGGTCTTACAGGTACCTGTCTTGACGTCCCATAGTCTCACCGTACAATCTCCACTTCCCGATACGATGAACTCTGAATCACTGGATATAGCCACAGCATATACTTAACTAGTGTGACCACTCATGGTCTTACAGGTACCTGTCTTGACGTCCCATAGTCTCACCGTACAATCTCCACTTCCCGATACGATGAACTCTGAATCACTGGATATAGCCACAGCATATACTTAACTAGTGTGACCACTCATGGTCTTACAGGTACCTGTCTTGACGTCCCATAGTCTCACCGTACAATCTCCACTTCCCGATACGATGAACTCTGAATCACTGGATATAGCCACAGCATATACTTAACTAGTGTGACCACTCATGGTCTTACAGGTACCTGTCTTGACGTCCCATAGTCTCACCGTACAATCTCCACTTCCCGATACGATGAACTCTGAATCACTGGATATAGCCACAGCATGTACATAACTAGTGTGACCACTCATGGTCTTACAGGTACCTGTCTTGACGTCCCATAGTCTCACCGTACAATCTCCACTTCCCGATACGATGAACTCTGAATCACTGGATATAGCCACAGCATATACTTAACTAGTGTGACCACTCATGGTCTTACAGGTACCTGTCTTGACGTCCCATAGTCTCACCGTACAATCTCCAATTCCCGATACGATGAACTCTGAATCACTGGATATAGCCACAGCATATACTTAACTAGTGTGACCACTCATGGTCTTACAGGTACCTGTCTTGACGTCCCATAGTCTCACCGTATAATCATGACTTCCCGATACGATGAACTCTGAATCACTGGATATAGCCACAGCATGTACATAACTAGTGTGACCACTCATGGTCTTACAGGTACCTGTCTTGACGTCCCATAGTCTCACCGTATAATCATGACTTCCCGATACGATGAACTCTGAATCACTGGATATAGCCACAGCATATACTTAACTAGTGTGACCACTCATGGTCTTACAGGTACCTGTCTTGACGTCCCATAGTCTCACCGTACAATCTCCACTTCCCGATACGATGAACTCTGAATCACTGGATATAGCCACAGCATGTACATAACTAGTGTGACCACTCATGGTCTTACAGGTACCTGTCTTGACGTCCCATAGTCTCACCGTACAATCTCCACTTCCCGATACGATGAACTCTGAATCACTGGATATAGCCACAGCATGTACATAACTAGTGTGACCACTCATGGTCTTACAGGTACCTGTCTTGACGTCCCATAGTCTCACCGTACAATCTCCACTTCCCGATACGATGAACTCTGAATCACTGGATATAGCCACAGCATGTACATAACTAGTGTGACCACTCATGGTCTTACAGGTACCTGTCTTGACGTCCCATAGTCTCACCGTACAATCTCCACTTCCCGATACGATGAACTCTGAATCACTGGATATAGCCACAGCATATACTTAACTAGTGTGACCACTCATGGTCTTACAGGTACCTGTCTTGACGTCCCATAGTCTCACCGTACAATCTCCAATTCCCGATACGATGAACTCTGAATCACTGGATATAGCCACAGCATATACTTAACTAGTGTGACCACTCATGGTCTTACAGGTACCTGTCTTGACGTCCCATAGTCTCACCGTATAATCATGACTTCCCGATACGATGAACTCTGAATCACTGGATATAGCCACAGCATGTACATAACTAGTGTGACCACTCATGGTCTTACAGGTACCTGTCTTGACGTCCCATAGTCTCACCGTATAATCATGACTTCCCGATACGATGAACTCTGAATCACTGGATATAGCCACAGCATATACTTAACTAGTGTGACCACTCATGGTCTTACAGGTACCTGTCTTGACGTCCCATAGTCTCACCGTACAATCTCCACTTCCCGATACGATGAACTCTGAATCACTGGATATAGCCACAGCATGTACATAACTAGTGTGACCACTCATGGTCTTACAGGTACCTGTCTTGACGTCCCATAGTCTCACCGTACAATCTCCACTTCCCGATACGATGAACTCTGAATCACTGGATATAGCCACAGCATGTACATAACTAGTGTGACCACTCATGGTCTTACAGGTACCTGTCTTGACGTCCCATAGTCTCACCGTACAATCTCCACTTCCCGATACGATGAACTCTGAATCACTGGATATAGCCACAGCATATACATAACTGGTGTGACCACTCATGGTCTTACAGGTACCTGTCTTGACGTCCCATAGTCTCACCGTACAATCTCCACTTCCCGATACGATGAACTCTGAATCACTGGATATAGCCACAGCATATACTTAACTAGTGTGACCACTCATGGTCTTACAGGTACCTGTCTTGACGTCCCATAGTCTCACCGTACAATCTCCAATTCCCGATACGATGAACTCTGAATCACTGGATATAGCCACAGCATATACTTAACTAGTGTGACCACTCATGGTCTTACAGGTACCTGTCTTGACGTCCCATAGTCTCACCGTACAATCTCCACTTCCCGATACGATGAACTCTGAATCACTGGATATAGCCACAGCATATACTTAACTAGTGTGACCACTCATGGTCTTACAGGTACCTGTCTTGACGTCCCATAGTCTCACCGTACAATCTCCACTTCCCGATACGATGAACTCTGAATCACTGGATATAGCCACAGCATATACTTAACTAGTGTGACCACTCATGGTCTTACAGGTACCTGTCTTGACGTCCCATAGTCTCACCGTACAATCTCCACTTCCCGATACGATGAACTCTGAATCACTGGATATAGCCACAGCATGTACATAACTAGTGTGACCACTCATGGTCTTACAGGTACCTGTCTTGACGTCCCATAGTCTCACCGTACAATCTCCACTTCCCGATACGATGAACTCTGAATCACTGGATATAGCCACAGCATATACTTAACTAGTGTGACCACTCATGGTCTTACAGGTACCTGTCTTGACGTCCCATAGTCTCACCGTACAATCTCCACTTCCCGATACGATGAACTCTGAATCACTGGATATAGCCACAGCATGTACATAACTAGTGTGACCACTCATGGTCTTACAGGTACCTGTCTTGACGTCCCATAGTCTCACCGTACAATCTCCACTTCCCGATACGATGAACTCTGAATCACTGGATATAGCCACAGCATATACTTAACTAGTGTGACCACTCATGGTCTTACAGGTACCTGTCTTGACGTCCCATAGTCTCACCGTACAATCTCCACTTCCCGATACGATGAACTCTGAATCACTGGATATAGCCACAGCATATACTTAACTAGTGTGACCACTCATGGTCTTACAGGTACCTGTCTTGACGTCCCATAGTCTCACCGTACAATCTCCACTTCCCGATACGATGAACTCTGAATCACTGGATATAGCCACAGCATATACTTAACTAGTGTGACCACTCATGGTCTTACAGGTACCTGTCTTGACGTCCCATAGTCTCACCGTACAATCTCCACTTCCCGATACGATGAACTCTGAATCACTGGATATAGCCACAGCATATACTTAACTAGTGTGACCACTCATGGTCTTACAGGTACCTGTCTTGACGTCCCATAGTCTCACCGTACAATCTCCACTTCCCGATACGATGAACTCTGAATCACTGGATATAGCCACAGCATATACTTAACTAGTGTGACCACTCATGGTCTTACAGGTACCTGTCTTGACGTCCCATAGTCTCACCGTACAATCTCCACTTCCCGATACGATGAACTCTGAATCACTGGATATAGCCACAGCATGTACATAACTAGTGTGACCACTCATGGTCTTACAGGTACCTGTCTTGACGTCCCATAGTCTCACCGTACAATCTCCACTTCCCGATACGATGAACTCTGAATCACTGGATATAGCCACAGCATATACTTAACTAGTGTGACCACTCATGGTCTTACAGGTACCTGTCTTGACGTCCCATAGTCTCACCGTACAATCTCCAATTCCCGATACGATGAACTCTGAATCACTGGATATAGCCACAGCATATACTTAACTAGTGTGACCACTCATGGTCTTACAGGTACCTGTCTTGACGTCCCATAGTCTCACCGTATAATCATGACTTCCCGATACGATGAACTCTGAATCACTGGATATAGCCACAGCATATACTTAACTAGTGTGACCACTCATGGTCTTACAGGTACCTGTCTTGACGTCCCATAGTCTCACCGTACAATCTCCACTTCCCGATACGATGAACTCTGAATCACTGGATATAGCCACAGCATGTACATAACTAGTGTGACCACTCATGGTCTTACAGGTACCTGTCTTGACGTCCCATAGTCTCACCGTATAATCATGACTTCCCGATACGATGAACTCTGAATCACTGGATATAGCCACAGCATATACTTAACTAGTGTGACCACTCATGGTCTTACAGGTACCTGTCTTGACGTCCCATAGTCTCACCGTACAATCTCCACTTCCCGATACGATGAACTCTGAATCACTGGATATAGCCACAGCATATACTTAACTAGTGTGACCACTCATGGTCTTACAGGTACCTGTCTTGACGTCCCATAGTCTCACCGTACAATCTCCACTTCCCGATACGATGAACTCTGAATCACTGGATATAGCCACAGCATGTACATAACTAGTGTGACCACTCATGGTCTTACAGGTACCTGTCTTGACGTCCCATAGTCTCACCGTACAATCTCCACTTCCCGATACGATGAACTCTGAATCACTGGATATAGCCACAGCATGTACATAACTGGTGTGACCACTCATGGTCTTACAGGTACCTGTCTTGACGTCCCATAGTCTCACCGTACAATCTCCACTTCCCGATACGATGAACTCTGAATCACTGGATATAGCCACAGCATGTACATAACTAGTGTGACCACTCATGGTCTTACAGGTACCTGTCTTGACGTCCCATAGTCTCACCGTACAATCTCCACTTCCCGATACGATGAACTCTGAATCACTGGATATAGCCACAGCATGTACATAACTAGTGTGACCACTCATGGTCTTACAGGTACCTGTCTTGACGTCCCATAGTCTCACCGTACAATCTCCACTTCCCGATACGATGAACTCTGAATCACTTGATATAGCCACAGCATATACTTAACTAGTGTGACCACTCATGGTCTTACAGGTACCTGTCTTGACGTCCCATAGTCTCACCGTACAATCTCCACTTCCCGATACGATGAACTCTGAATCACTGGATATAGCCACAGCATGTACATAACTAGTGTGACCACTCATGGTCTTACAGGTACCTGTCTTGACGTCCCATAGTCTCACCGTACAATCTCCACTTCCCGATACGATGAACTCTGAATCACTGGATATAGCCACAGCATATACTTAACTAGTGTGACCACTCATGGTCTTACAGGTACCTGTCTTGACGTCCCATAGTCTCACCGTACAATCTCCACTTCCCGATACGATGAACTCTGAATCACTGGATATAGCCACAGCATATACTTAACTAGTGTGACCACTCATGGTCTTACAGGTACCTGTCTTGACGTCCCATAGTCTCACCGTACAATCTCCACTTCCCGATACGATGAACTCTGAATCACTGGATATAGCCACAGCATATACTTAACTAGTGTGACCACTCATGGTCTTACAGGTACCTGTCTTGACGTCCCATAGTCTCACCGTACAATCTCCACTTCCCGATACGATGAACTCTGAATCACTGGATATAGCCACAGCATGTACATAACTAGTGTGACCACTCATGGTCTTACAGGTACCTGTCTTGACGTCCCATAGTCTCACCGTACAATCTCCACTTCCCGATACGATGAACTCTGAATCACTGGATATAGCCACAGCATATACTTAACTAGTGTGACCACTCATGGTCTTACAGGTACCTGTCTTGACGTCCCATAGTCTCACCGTACAATCTCCACTTCCCGATACGATGAACTCTGAATCACTGGATATAGCCACAGCATATACTTAACTAGTGTGACCACTCATGGTCTTACAGGTACCTGTCTTGACGTCCCATAGTCTCACCGTACAATCTCCACTTCCCGATACGATGAACTCTGAATCACTGGATATAGCCACAGCATATACTTAACTAGTGTGACCACTCATGGTCTTACAGGTACCTGTCTTGACGTCCCATAGTCTCACCGTACAATCTCCACTTCCCGATACGATGAACTCTGAATCACTGGATATAGCCACAGCATATACATAACTGGTGTGACCACTCATGGTCTTACAGGTACCTGTCTTGACGTCCCATAGTCTCACCGTACAATCTCCACTTCCCGATACGATGAACTCTGAATCACTGGATATAGCCACAGCATATACTTAACTAGTGTGACCACTCATGGTCTTACAGGTACCTGTCTTGACGTCCCATAGTCTCACCGTACAATCTCCACTTCCCGATACGATGAACTCTGAATCACTGGATATAGCCACAGCATGTACATAACTAGTGTGACCACTCATGGTCTTACAGGTACCTGTCTTGACGTCCCATAGTCTCACCGTACAATCTCCACTTCCCGATACGATGAACTCTGAATCACTGGATATAGCCACAGCATGTACATAACTGGTGTGACCACTCATGGTCTTACAGGTACCTGTCTTGACGTCCCATAGTCTCACCGTACAATCTCCACTTCCCGATACGATGAACTCTGAATCACTGGATATAGCCACAGCATGTACATAACTAGTGTGACCACTCATGGTCTTACAGGTACCTGTCTTGACGTCCCATAGTCTCACCGTACAATCTCCACTTCCCGATACGATGAACTCTGAATCACTGGATATAGCCACAGCATGTACATAACTAGTGTGACCACTCATGGTCTTACAGGTACCTGTCTTGACGTCCCATAGTCTCACCGTACAATCTCCACTTCCCGATACGATGAACTCTGAATCACTTGATATAGCCACAGCATATACTTAACTAGTGTGACCACTCATGGTCTTACAGGTACCTGTCTTGACGTCCCATAGTCTCACCGTACAATCTCCACTTCCCGATACGATGAACTCTGAATCACTGGATATAGCCACAGCATGTACATAACTAGTGTGACCACTCATGGTCTTACAGGTACCTGTCTTGACGTCCCATAGTCTCACCGTACAATCTCCACTTCCCGATACGATGAACTCTGAATCACTGGATATAGCCACAGCATATACTTAACTAGTGTGACCACTCATGGTCTTACAGGTACCTGTCTTGACGTCCCATAGTCTCACCGTACAATCTCCACTTCCCGATACGATGAACTCTGAATCACTGGATATAGCCACAGCATATACTTAACTAGTGTGACCACTCATGGTCTTACAGGTACCTGTCTTGACGTCCCATAGTCTCACCGTACAATCTCCACTTCCCGATACGATGAACTCTGAATCACTGGATATAGCCACAGCATATACTTAACTAGTGTGACCACTCATGGTCTTACAGGTACCTGTCTTGACGTCCCATAGTCTCACCGTACAATCTCCACTTCCCGATACGATGAACTCTGAATCACTGGATATAGCCACAGCATGTACATAACTAGTGTGACCACTCATGGTCTTACAGGTACCTGTCTTGACGTCCCATAGTCTCACCGTACAATCTCCACTTCCCGATACGATGAACTCTGAATCACTGGATATAGCCACAGCATATACTTAACTAGTGTGACCACTCATGGTCTTACAGGTACCTGTCTTGACGTCCCATAGTCTCACCGTACAATCTCCACTTCCCGATACGATGAACTCTGAATCACTGGATATAGCCACAGCATATACTTAACTAGTGTGACCACTCATGGTCTTACAGGTACCTGTCTTGACGTCCCATAGTCTCACCGTACAATCTCCACTTCCCGATACGATGAACTCTGAATCACTGGATATAGCCACAGCATATACTTAACTAGTGTGACCACTCATGGTCTTACAGGTACCTGTCTTGACGTCCCATAGTCTCACCGTACAATCTCCACTTCCCGATACGATGAACTCTGAATCACTGGATATAGCCACAGCATGTACATAACTAGTGTGACCACTCATGGTCTTACAGGTACCTGTCTTGACGTCCCATAGTCTCACCGTACAATCTCCACTTCCCGATACGATGAACTCTGAATCACTGGATATAGCCACAGCATATACTTAACTAGTGTGACCACTCATGGTCTTACAGGTACCTGTCTTGACGTCCCATAGTCTCACCGTACAATCTCCACTTCCCGATACGATGAACTCTGAATCACTGGATATAGCCACAGCATATACTTAACTAGTGTGACCACTCATGGTCTTACAGGTACCTGTCTTGACGTCCCATAGTCTCACCGTATAATCTCCACTTCCCGATACGATGAACTCTGAATCACTGGATATAGCCACAGCATATACTTAACTAGTGTGACCACTCATGGTCTTACAGGTACCTGTCTTGACGTCCCATAGTCTCACCGTACAATCTCCACTTCCCGATACGATGAACTCTGAATCACTGGATATAGCCACAGCATATACTTAACTAGTGTGACCACTCATGGTCTTACAGGTACCTGTCTTGACGTCCCATAGTCTCACCGTACAATCTCCAATTCCCGATACGATGAACTCTGAATCACTGGATATAGCCACAGCATATACTTAACTAGTGTGACCACTCATGGTCTTACAGGTACCTGTCTTGACGTCCCATAGTCTCACCGTATAATCATGACTTCCCGATACGATGAACTCTGAATCACTGGATATAGCCACAGCATATACTTAACTAGTGTGACCACTCATGGTCTTACAGGTACCTGTCTTGACGTCCCATAGTCTCACCGTACAATCTCCACTTCCCGATACGATGAACTCTGAATCACTGGATATAGCCACAGCATATACTTAACTAGTGTGACCACTCATGGTCTTACAGGTACCTGTCTTGACGTCCCATAGTCTCACCGTATAATCATGACTTCCCGATACGATGAACTCTGAATCACTGGATATAGCCACAGCATATACTTAACTAGTGTGACCACTCATGGTCTTACAGGTACCTGTCTTGACGTCCCATAGTCTCACCGTACAATCTCCACTTCCCGATACGATGAACTCTGAATCACTGGATATAGCCACAGCATATACTTAACTAGTGTGACCACTCATGGTCTTACAGGTACCTGTCTTGACGTCCCATAGTCTCACCGTACAATCTCCACTTCCCGATACGATGAACTCTGAATCACTTGATATAGCCACAGCATATACTTAACTAGTGTGACCACTCATGGTCTTACAGGTACCTGTCTTGACGTCCCATAGTCTCACCGTACAATCTCCACTTCCCGATACGATGAACTCTGAATCACTGGATATAGCCACAGCATATACATAACTAGTGTGACCACTCATGGTCTTACAGGTACCTGTCTTGACGTCCCATAGTCTCACCGTATAATCTCCACTTCCCGATACGATGAACTCTGAATCACTGGATATAGCCACAGCATATACTTAACTAGTGTGACCACTCATGGTCTTACAGGTACCTGTCTTGACGTCCCATAGTCTCACCGTATAATCATGACTTCCCGATACGATGAACTCTGAATCACTGGATATAGCCACAGCATATACTTAACTAGTGTGACCACTCATGGTCTTACAGGTACCTGTCTTGACGTCCCATAGTCTCACCGTACAATCTCCACTTCCCGATACGATGAACTCTGAATCACTGGATATAGCCACAGCATATACTTAACTAGTGTGACCACTCATGGTCTTACAGGTACCTGTCTTGACGTCCCATAGTCTCACCGTACAATCTCCACTTCCCGATACGATGAACTCTGAATCACTGGATATAGCCACAGCATATACTTAACTAGTGTGACCACTCATGGTCTTACAGGTACCTGTCTTGACGTCCCATAGTCTCACCGTACAATCTCCACTTCCCGATACGATGAACTCTGAATCACTGGATATAGCCACAGCATGTACATAACTAGTGTGACCACTCATAGTCTTACAGGTACCTGTCTTGACGTCCCATAGTCTCACCGTATAATCATGACTTCCCGATACGATGAACTCTGAATCACTGGATATAGCCACAGCATATACTTAACTAGTGTGACCACTCATGGTCTTACAGGTACCTGTCTTGACGTCCCATAGTCTCACCGTACAATCTCCACTTCCCGATACGATGAACTCTGAATCACTGGATATAGCCACAGCATATACTTAACTAGTGTGACCACTCATGGTCTTACAGGTACCTGTCTTGACGTCCCATAGTCTCACCGTACAATCTCCAATTCCCGATACGATGAACTCTGAATCACTGGATATAGCCACAGCATATACTTAACTAGTGTGACCACTCATGGTCTTACAGGTACCTGTCT
>CAMPDV010005817.1:0-24984 GCA_946699065.1 Loxodes magnus | reverse complement strand
TAAAATTTTACTTAAATATCTTCTAGATTTTGATTTTAAATAAATAATAATAATAAACTTTTATTTTAGCTTTGATTGACAATAACTAGACATTTGTTTATTTGCTATTAAATTATAAAAAATAGTTAACTTAGCGTAAATATATTATTACTTAAGTTTAAGCAACATATTAGCAGTTTTAAATCTATAAATTAATGCTTAAATACTGAAATTATTATTTATTAAGTTATAAGAAGCCACATTTGATTGAATTATAAGAGTTTAAAATAAAAATAAACATTTAAATATCTCGCAAATAACTAAGCATTAAACTTATAAGAACACTCTTTTTTCTTATTAGCCTTTTTATTTTGAATATATAAGGAATGATAAACGATATAGTTTTGTTTAAAATTTGTATAAGATGTTGAATGTAAAAATTAGTGAAAAAGCATTAATAGTAATAATTAGCTGATATAATTAGATTAATTAAGATAAATATTTAAATTTATCTAAGCAAATAATTAAAAATAAAAATGTATATATAAATTAGAAAATAACAAATATTTAATTTCTATTTTGCTTTTAACTAAATTAAATTTCAATTCTTAAAACTTATTCATATATTTTTAGTATATTAAAACTACTTTTTCTATTCAATTTTTAATAAAATAATACAATGAAATTAAATTAATTAAAAAAACCATTTAATAAAATCACCTTTTTTAGTTTTTACCATTTTAATAGAAAAAACTAATATCTAAGATAAAATTATTTTTAATTTGCTAAATTTAGTTATTTAGATATACTAAAAATAACTTATAGAGATTAATAATGCTTTTCAATTTTAAATAAAAGCTTAGAATTTAATAAATGTTATAATCAAATATTCATTTCAACTTTAAGTCTGGATTTACATGTCATTTAAAAAGACTGGTATTTCATCTTTGATTTTGCTATATTCATTATAAAATTAACTTTCTTCTGAATATTATTAGCTTAAATTATAAACCTTTTTTAAGATAAAATAATTGCATTTTAATATAATTTTTAATAGCATTTATTAAGGCTAAAATAAGAAATAAAAAAGCATTATCTAGAAAAATTGTTTTTTCCTTTTATATAATTTATTATTTTATTTAATTACATATTAAACTTATGCAATTTGTTATAAAAATAGTCAAATATTATATTATCTATCAATAATAAATATAAAGCTATTATTTTCTGCAAAGGCCAAATGAGTAAGGGAAAGTGAAGAACATATAAGCATCATAAAAAAAATCTCATTTCCTTAATTCAAGCAGAAAACTGCACTAACACCATTTGCCACAACAGTAAAAATACTTTTCTCTTAATGAGTTATCAATATCAAACTCAGTTATTTAGATGAATTAGTAATAGATATTGAACGATATGATAGAGCGGAACTCAATTTAATAATATAAACTCTATGAGAAATGGTAAAGTTGAATACTTGGGACTAAGCCAGAGTATTAAAGCTTGAATAGGAGATGTTAGTCATGTGAGTGGAGTTCTAAATAACTCATTGAATAATTCAAAAATAGAGAAGCACGATCGGATAGCTGGGCAAAAAAAAAGTTCTCTAAGAGCAAGGAACGATTTATCAGCCAATTTTCGAAATTCAAATCCTTTGGAACTGAAAATCCCTCCGTTATCCCTACATTCCCTTCCAAGAGTCAGTACAGTCAACCCAAGTCATACTATTTAAATTGGTTATTATCTCTATAAAAATTGCTGGAAATTAATGCAAAAACAGAAAGATTAATGCAGATTTTAAGAGGTAAAGTGAACCAAAAAAGGTCGGAAACGATAAGTAAAATAACAGTTTTAACAACCAGTAAAGGCTATTCTACAACTTGAATGGGAAGATTTTTACAAAAAGCACTGATTTAGAGATGGATAAAAAGATCCGATAATGCACATTAATCTGCAAGATTTATTTTAAGACTGATCTTAAAGCGATATAAAACCTTCAAAAATATCGCATCGAAGGGAAAAAATACATTATAAATTAGTTTGAAGATAAAATGGTTTTTAAGCAAAAATCTAATTTCGTTTTAAATAAATTTTTAATTATTTTAAAAAAATAATTAATTAATTTCAACTAAAAAAGTTTTTGGACCGAAAACTCCTTTCCGATTGTACGACCCGATGCTCTCTTTTTATGGAATAACGGGGATATCCTGTTGTGCTCCAGGCACAGCCGCTAGGGAGCTATATCGCTATGAGCAGCCAGGTTTCAAGCCTCTACCAAGGGCGGAAATTTCAAAGACAGTGTTCTCTTCAGAAAATGACACTGACAAGTAATTTTCTCAGCGACAGGAAGTTGTTCCTAGCAATAAAACCAGAAAGTTTAGTCACGAAGGTCATTCTCAGCTCCAACCATCTTTTCAATTATTTTTTTTAAAAGAATAATAAAGCAATCAGATAGCTTTAAAAGATTATAGTATAAAATTTTATTTTACAAGTTTTTCTCTATTAAATAAAATTGAAACTGATAATTAATAAGACTTTCTTTTTTTAGTTCTCCGTTATCACATAAAGAAAAATTAATTATTTATTTTGCAATGAAAATGAAATTAAAAATAATAAAATATCTATTAATAAAAAAGTTATAAAAATGATAGAAAAATATAAACAAATGATTTAATGTATTTTATTTCATTTTTTACTGTTTTTATTATTAAATAAATTATAATTTAATAATTTTTTTGATTATTTATTTTTAAAAGATTCTAAAAGCATTTGTATTTACTTAAAATTACTATGATATGATTTAATTTTTAAATTATATAAAAAATTAATTTTATTTTTTATCTTACGAAAATAAAGAAGAGAATGTATAAAAATTTAAAGATCTGTATATTCTATAGAAATAACTTATCAATTATAAATATTTTTTAAGCATTATAATGATTTAATTTTTATATATTTTAAAAAATAATATAAAAAGAAATAAATAACTAGCTTTAAATTTTTTCTAACTAAGTTTACTAATTACTAAATATAATATAAAAATATACATTTAATAATTTCCTAAAAAAAATTTTAAACTCTTAACCTCTGATTTTTAAATTTTATTGCTTTCTATATTCTTAAATAGTTTTAGAAATCATTATTTATATTTTTGACAGTACTAAATTTACTCTTTATCCAAGTGGTTATTTTATTTTTAGTAATTGGTATATTCTTATTATTCCATACATTACATATCTATTTGAGTAGTTAGCATTATTTTACTACATTTACAGCATTAATATTATACTCTTTAATTTTCTAAACATTAATTTGTAAATAATTTATTTATTTATTATATATTTATTTATATTTAATATTTGCTTTAGAATAAATATTTTAATACTATAATGCTTTATTATTAATTTTATAATTATTACATTTAAAAGTAATAAGTCTAGCAAATAGAAAAAATCTTATAAATAAAAACTATATTAATCATAATTCAGCTGTTTTATTTTATAAGAGTTAACTCTATTTCACTAAAAAGTTTAATTTATGCTTCTAAAATTTTTATAATCTAAATAATTAACTTTTTATACTTAAATCATTTTATAAATCGATTAATCAATAAAAACTATTTTTAAGATAAAATTTTAAAGAAATTAAAAGTTATAATTAAACTATTTTTAAAATAAATAAATCTTTTAAATATTTTGGAAAATATTTTTATTAAGCTAAAAATAAATAATTAAAATAAAAATAAATGCAAATTATTTAAAAATTTATTTTTATGTACCTGATTCTCTTATCAATAATCTAGACAAAATTAAAATAAGCATTTAAATAAAAGAAATTATATAAAATTTATAAAAAATCTAAAGCTAAATTTTACTATTAAATTAACTTTGCAATATTTTTTTTTAAGTAAATTTTAGTTTATATATTCAAAGTAATTTCAATACCAAATTAAGTATAATTTTTTTAAGAAAAAATAATTTAATTTAAATAAATTTTAAATTTATTTAGAATTTGAAGAGTTTTCAATACATTTAAAAAATTTTAATGATAATAAAGCTAAGATGTTTTTATTCTAATAATACAAAAATAGAAAAATCAAAGTATTCTAAATATTTCTTAATTTTTTAAAAAGAATATTGAAAGAGAAAGATATTAAATTTTTTTTATGTGATTTAAAATCTTCTTTAATGTAATATAAAATTAAAAAATATAGTTTTTCGATATTTCAAAAAATAATAAAAAATTGTATCTTTTAATAATACTAAGATTTATTGAATAATATGTATATTATAATAAATTAATTAACAATTATTTAAATTTTTATTATAAATTGATATAAAAATTTTTTAAATTAAACAATGTGTTCAATCTTTCAAAAAGAATAAGAAATTAATGGCATATATTGTAATCCTATAATTATAAATCTCTTATTTGAGAAAACAAATAGTACAAAATAAAGTATCAAAAGAAGAGCAATCGTAACGATAATCATAATCTAACTTAATTTAGGAAGTATCAATGAAATTAATCAATCTTAGAAAAATAAAGCGTCAATAACAGAAACGAAAAAAAATTTAAAGCACAAATAAAATGGTAAACATTTTTATTATTGTAAATTGTCAAAGCACTTACTCAAATACTTCTATAATATAAAATATGAAGATACCTAAAAATTTATATATTTTCAGAAATAAATTTTATAATAGAAATCGGGATAGATGAAATCGTCGTATGGAGGAAGAGAAATGGTTTTTTCCCCGTTAAAAATGTGGTTGTGGAATCCAACAAAGTTAAAAAACCGGGTGACAAAATGGTTAAAATACCAAAAAAAGGCAAGTTTTAAGTAAAATTTTAATTGATATTAATTGATGTTAATATAAATTAATAAATTAAATATAAACTACAATATAGAGAAAATATGGAAACTAAAATTCAAACGATAGTAAAATAATATTTCCATGAGAAGCATAAAGCAAGATGTAAATAGGATAATAATATAAAAAATAAAGAACATTATATTTTTTTAAATAAAAATTATTAAAATACAGGATATGTTGAAAATAAAAATGTATTGTTGGATTAATTATTTATAGCAAGAAGTGGTATAAAAATCTGAAAGATATCAACACATATTCAATAACAAATGAATTAAAAAATTTCAATGAAAAGTTTATTTAATCATTAGAAAATAATTTATAAATAACTTTGTAGGCAAAAAAATTTAATTGGTTTTATAATAAAATATTAATAAATAAAATTTAAAAAGATTTCTGTAAGAATTTAATAGTTTTTTAATTCCAAAAAAGGATTAAAAAATGTTTTAAAAATTTTATAAAAAATAAACTGAGTAACAACACATTAAATTTAAACTAACTTTATAAAACCGAAAAAATAGACTTAGTAGTATAAATTTTAAATGATCACTAAATTTTTCACGACTTAACAAAAATCTTTAAGAAATATATTAAAATAGTATTAATCTTACAAAAATTTGACTAGAAACAGAAGAAGAACAAAAAAATAATGGAAAAATTTTAATAATTATAAAGAAATTGATTTATAAATTGATCTACGAAATCTAAATTTCTTTTGAATTATATAATAATAATAAAATAGTAAATTCCTTCGTTAATAGAATCGTCACAGTTTTAGTTAATTCTAATTGAATTATCTTTGCTACTTCTAAAAATGTTGATAGCTTTATTCCTGGTATTTTTCTTCAGCTCAGTTCTCTTCTTGTTCTTTTAGGACTATAAATCCAACAGCCCTTTAAGCATTTTCATAATTATTTTAATATTTTATTCTATTATTGCTTCACGTAATTCCATTCCTTAGTTAATTTTCCTATAAATCTTACCTTCTCACTAGCAACATAGATAGCTCATTTTGTTCCAAAGTATTTAACATTGTCTTAACAGATATCCTATCATTTTTCAGTATTAACTCTTAAGATTTTCTCTAATTATAGGTATAAGACCTTTACTCTTTCTAAATATCTATAGTGCCTCCATTTATTTATTTTTATTTAATTATTGATTGTGAAAAAAAAGTAAACTGACTAATATTCTCTTTTATTTGATCTTCATATTATCTCTTAAATTTCAAGTTGCTAATGATTTCCATTTTTAATTAATAATTTCCTTTTAGAATTTTCCCCTCGTTTAATAATTAGATAACAATATTTTCATTTAATTTCGTGATTTAAGATTTTAGGGCCTGATTCTCCAAAAAGACCATGTTTAGGTTGCTTATTTTTCTTTTAGAAGAGTTATAATAATTTTTTATATAATAAGATTTTCAATTCCAATTTTATTATTTTCACTTTCTATTACTTAATAAATATTTTGAGTATATATAATTTAAATTTTTTAGGAAATTAAATATTAAAATCTTTGATATCAAATTTTTACAGAATATTGATAAAATAAAGAAACATTAAAAGTATATTTTTTTATTAGTTATTCTAAAATAAAATAGCAAGTATCTTCATCTAAATTAAAAAATAGTAATTATTCGTAAAATATTAATAATAAAATTATTAAATGTAGTAATATACCTATTATCATATTTAGACCTATTTTAAATATTTAATTTAAGAAAACAACCATAAAATTAAATATTATATTTGATTGTATTTACTTATAATCAGTTTTATTACAAATATTAAATAAAATTAAGCTTTTTTTATTCATAGCATAAAAGTAAATAAAAGATATATTAAGTATATAAATATTTATTAAAAAGTTATAAAAATAACTAAGATTATAGAGAGCGTTGAATCTCAATGGTTTAGCTATTTAATAAAGATTTTTAAAGTTAAAAGCATTTTTTGCTAAAGTCTTCCACAGTGTTAGCATTCCCTTGTGAGTTTTGTTTTCTATAGAGCCATAATCGGAATGCTACCCTAAGTGATCCTAAAGCCTAAGCACCTTTCAACCTATTTTTACTCGATGTCAAGAGTCCTTAATACTCTCTTGGTTCCTACCAAGACTCTCGCTTGGATTTTCACAATGGAATACCTTCTGGCACCAGAGTTTAAGTAAATCTCAGCTAGAGGATTGCTCCTTCCTATTTAAATTAAATTGTTTATATAATAGGGTTTAAAATAAAAAAATGAGGTGGGAGCAAATATTTACCATTATTTAAAAATATAATAACAATTTAGATGATTTTTAGAAATTTTAATAAATAAAATAAATTAATTAATTTGATTATAGAGAACGTAGCCCTCTCGTTGGTGCGCAGCTCTTTAAAAAAAATGTTTCATACTGACAAGAATGTTTGTTACTCATAAAAGTGGTACTAAACCTCCAGGAAGAGGTTAAAAAGCTTCGTAAGGAGAACACGAAGTTGACAGAGCAGATCTCTCATGGAATTTAAGATACAATTGCCCTTAAAATGGCCAATTAGGAAAGGGAGATTGATGCTTTATGAAGTACCAGCAAGAATAAAATAGTTAGACAAAATCTTAGATGCAATAAATTCAGAGCTAAAATACACAATTGGAATTTAAAATTTCAAGTCAACAACAAGTGGAACAAATTGAAAAAAAATCTAACTAAAACTGCAAAATGGAGATTGAGGAAATAGAAGGAAGCAAGTCAAACGGAAGAACAGCAAGGAGGATTAGATTTTTAAAGAAATGCTATTTTGTTGCTAACAAGGTCACTTATACAAGTTATGCAAGAAATTTTATCAATTCAAGAAAAAATACTGAATCAAGGAAAAATGGAAAGAGAAATGCTGTTTTGCAATTGGGAAGGAGGAATCTATAAGAGAAAATTGAATCAAGATACACTGAGACTGATTTTAACAAGACCTATTGGAAGAAGACGACAAGGAATAAACCAAATGGAGGAGAGATAAAATTTATAAACTTATTTTAAGCGGCAGATGTGAAATCTACTGCTAAAAAATATTAAATGATTTATAATATTATATTTTCTATTATATTTATCTAGGAAACTAATCTGCTTTAAAAATGATTGGTTTAAAAAATTAAACTTGCTAATATTTTCAATAAAGTAATAAAAATTAAAAAGTTGAAATAATAAATAAATAAATTCAATTATAGAGCGCGTAGCACTCTCGTTGGTGCGCAGCTCTTTAAATTAATTTTATTTAACGCCGAAAATTTTTTTTATAGGTCTCTCTTTTCCTCTTTCCTTGTTTCCTCTTCCCGCGGTACGTCCCTATAATTTTTCCTTCCAAAGGATAGGATGCAATATGTGATTATGGGTACATTCCTCCGACCTATGATGAAGAAAGTTTCCTCCTGGCATTCAGAGTTCTCCAACTTGTCACATCTTCATTCTCTTGTTATTGGTTTCTCTTCTTCCGATTTATCCTCCGTCTGCTCTCATTTTTTTGTTGCCTTGTGGGCCTCCAAGCAGCATCCGAAGGAGAGGGCTTTCCACCCTATTTAAATAAAATAATAATAATAAATAAATATAGTAGCTATTATATCATCAACAAGGAAAAATAGAAAATTATAATTACTTTTTAATATTTTAATTAATTATTAGAATTAAAAAATATTAATTATATTATTAAAATGTAACTAAAAAGTATTAAACAAATAAATATTATATTGAAACTAATTATATTTAATCTCATTTTTTAGTTTAAAATAATAATAATGTAGAACCAAGATATTTGTGTATCTTGTACTGAAAAATTCGACTCATAGGTTGGAATTCCAAAAATATTACCTTGTAATCATTCTGTCTGCATTAGTTGTTTGTTCCCAGAATTTAGAAAAAACAAATAAAATAAATGTCCTATTTGTCAGGCAATTTCTAAATAAAATCCTAATGATTTAAAAAATAACGAGCAACTTTTAAATAAATATAAATAGATGATATAATGAAATTAATAAGTAGAGTAAAGCTTAGAAATGTTAAAGTCTTAAAGAATAAACTTGAAATAGTAACTATAAAAGATTAATTAATAACATTCTTTTATTGCTTAATAAGCTTTAATTCTCTTAAATCACCATATCTTTAATCAAGGCAATATAGTTCAAACTGAATTGAAATAAAGTATAAAAAATATAAATGAAAAAATATTAAAACTTGAATATATTCTAAAATAGTAAGATAAAATTAATATAAATGATCTAAGAAATAATAGCTAAGTAATAACTTAAGAAGATTATTAAACTGTATAAAATAAAGGAAATTTATAAATATAAAAATTAGAATAATATTAAAGTTAATTGATAAATCTAATGGAACAGATTTTTGACTCCGTATCTAGGAACAAAAAAGCATAAGAAATGGTTGAGAAAAGTTAAGAAAAATAAGAAGAGAGTACATAAAATATAAGAATACATTATTAAAATTTAGATTAAAGGAATAAAAAGCTTTATAATTTTATTCATTAATTCGTTAGAGATTCTTATAATTTACATTTATTCGATATAGAAAAAGAAGATTATAAGTTAGTTTAGATATAATAAAAAGTTCCTTCATTTTAAAGAAGTGTAGAGTATGAAAATAAACTTTACTTAGTAGGAGGAGAAATAAATAATTAGAGTATTAAGACAACTTGATAAGTGGAATACGATGGTAGATGTAAATAATTAAATGATATGAATGAAGCTAGATATAGTAATGGAATAGCAGCAGCTTAAGGAAGTATTTTTGTGGTAGGTGGAGTTGATAATAATAGAAATAATTTAGCTACAGTAGAAAGTTTAAGATTAGAAAGTGGAAATTGTTGAAAATGATGTTCATAATTACCATATGGAATTTATGATTAAACTCTTGTAACTGATAAATAAGAAGAAAATATTTATTCTTTTGGAGGAAAAAAATAAGGAAAATAGGTTATAAAAGAAATATTTAAATATAATGTTTAAAAAGACGAATGAATGTAGCTTGAATTTTAGTTACCATAACCTATTTGTATTTCCGCTGTTTGTTTAGAACCTTTAATAATATTAGGAGGTAATTATGAACTAAATAAGCAATCTAGTTAAATTTATAAAAGAAATAGTATGAATTGGTAAGAAGATTTTCTTCCTATATAATGTAATAGTTCTACATAAGTAAAAGTAAAAGATAATTACATTTTTGCATTTATGTTTTCTTATAGTCAAAAAGATTATATATAAATTTTGAAAGTTGAAACAAATAGTCTTCAAGCAGAAATAATTAGAAGAGAAAGAAGATGAAATAAAATTAAAATATATTTATTTAATTTAAGATATATAAGCATTATCTTTTTTACTTTTTTAAGTAAAATTTAAAATTATAAGAAATTTTGAATTAGTATTTATGATTTATTTCATAAAAAAATAAATCATAAAAATCGATATTTTAGTCAAGAATTCCATGTTTTCTAGAAAGGAAAAAGAATTATAACTTATAAAGTCGCCGTTACTTTTTAATATTTTAAATGCAGGCAAGTAAACATAAAAATCCAAAGATTTAAATAAGAAATTAAAAAATTAATTAAATCAATTTTACACCATCTAGTGAAATATTCTTTTAGAAATGAAAATGTATATAATCAAAAGCAGAAATTGAATTATAGTTCAACAAAATTTATTTATATTTATATAAAAATGAGAATTTAATAAAAAATTAATCTAGTAAAAAGGAGAAATAGACATTATAAATCTTTAACTTATTTCTAACGAAAAATTAAATAAATATGATGAATAATAATTAAATACAAAATACTTAATAATTTAAAATTACATATATTTAACATTTAAAATCATGGATATAAACAAGAAAATATTAAAAAAATACAATAAATACTAAAAGTCATAAGAAAAATAAAAAATTTGAAGAGAAGTCTTATGTAGATACTGAGAGGGATTTATATTAAAAATTGATGTAATAAAATAAAGAATTAAAATTGAAATATATTAAAGTTAATATAAAATGAAGGGTATGCTAAAAATCAATATTTTATTTCCTGTTGTCTTTACTCATTTTTAACGTCTTACTGAGGTCAAGCAACACTTTATTCAGCTAATTATAGTTTATTTACTCCTCTGTGGTACAATTAGTGATTTTTGAGTGCTTCATACTTTTAACCTATTTTCAAAATTTCTCTTCAAAGATGAGAGTCTCTATTTGATTATCGACTTTTTTGGTGGCCTTTTCCTGGCCTTAGTCTCTCTAGGATGTTTTTATTTCTATTATTTTGGAGCACTCTAAAATCCTGATCTGAAATATAATATTTTTTTATCTTTCACAAAATTTATAAATTTTATTTATATCAATAAATAATTTTCTTATTCTATATCAATTTTACATAAATTGAACATTTAAATTATAAAAATTTAAATAAACTTTTATTTTATTTAACTTAAAATTCTTTATCATTAATCATATTTAATTGTTTTTTTTTCACTTTTTAAGATTTATAAATTTAATTTTTTAATTTTTATTAGTATGTCTGCAACTTTATGTAAAATTAATGAATTCTATATTTTATTCGTTTCAAAGATTTATTTTTATAATTTTAATTTTATAATTAATATCTTTTATATTTCTTATCACTAAATATTCATTAATTGCAATTTTATTTAATATGTTCATTATTAATTTTTTAATTTATAATAATACAGGAAATTTTTAAAAATAAAGTTTAATTATTTGATAATGGTAATTTATGTGTGAAAAGCATAAAGAATTTAAAAGAATAAAATAAAACTAAGTCTTAAATAAAATAAACAGTTAAATAATAGAAATAACTATTGAAAAAGTATAATATTTATAAAGTTTAAAATATTTATTGAGGATTTAAAAAACTAAGCAACAAAAAATTTAATTATTGTATTTAAACTCAAAAAATTTATGATATATTTAAACTTAAAATTTAAATAACTTTTAGATTTATAAATAATTGAGATAAATATAATCAAATTCGAAATAAAAAAATAATAATAATAAGATTAAAATAATTTCATTATTTTGAGTATTGGGACATAATTGCACTGCTTATAGTTATATTTCCTGTGAATTATTTTAAGTATAAGAGTTAATGTACATTTATAATCAGCCTATAGTTAATTCTTCCTGATCCTGTTCTTTTGCTTCTTCTATATTAGATCTAAATGTGTTCTCACATTTTCTTCTCTCTCTTCTAATTTTAATTTCTTCTTATTTATTTTTTGCACAATCATTATTAAGTTACTTTCTTAAATTATATTTTTTAATTTCTATCTTTTATAAGCAATTTTTTATGGGAATTTTGTATGTATTTGTCAATCTTAGGGATTTTATTTTTTTATAAAGTTCGAATTTATATAATTTTAGTCATACAGAATTAGCTTTTTATAATCTTGCCCTAAAAGAATTTTCCGATTTGATAATTCCTTAAAGACATCTTTATAGAAATTACTAAATCTGGTGACTTATTTTTGAAGAAAAAATTATTAATATATTTCAGTTAAAAATAGACTCTAAAAGATAATAAAATTATGAATGTAGCTAGATAATTTAAAGAGGCAAACACTCCTAAATGCTGAAAGAAATAGAAAAAATTTGAATTTAAGAAGAAGAGAGAAAATGAAAGATTCTAGCTCTTTCATAAAGTTAATTAACTGAAGGTTTTTAAGAGGAGGCTAAAAGAAAAATAGCAAAGAGGGAAAGAGGTTACTAAAGCTAATAATTATAGTGAAATCAGATACTAATGAAAGTTGATTGAAGATATTTATAATTTGTTTCGCAAACATTTTAATGAAATAAAATTATAATAAAACAGAAATTAACTATATAAAAAAGCATAAAAAGGAAGTTAATAAATAGCTAATCCTATTATCCAAAGTCAAATTTTGTGTTTAGATAAGTAAATTAATTGATTAATAGTACCAATAACCTAACCAAAAGAGAAAAGATCTTTAAATTAACGAAAAACTAGGAGAGTTAGATTGGATATTTAAGAACACTAGAACTTATTTATTAGTGCCTTCAAATAAATAAATCTGCAAACTAAGAATAAATTTACAATTTTGATGAGTGCATACAACTAACATTTTCTAAAAACACATATAAAGAATTTTTAAAATTACATTTAACTAATAATGGAGATATTAATTTTTTACTTAGTAAAAATTACACTAGCAGAGTAATAGAAATTCTCGAATAATAAATAAAAATATAAAAATAATTCTATGAGTAGTTTTCTTTAACTATTTTAAAAATTTGTTTAATGGATGAAAATTAATTAAGAAACTTATATAAACTCTTTATTAATAAGATGACAATTTTAATTAACGTTTAACCGATTTTTTAAGATATCTAAATTTGATGTTAATTGCATGCGAGTAAAAAGAGAGCTCTTTCATTAATTTTAATTTAAAATTTTTAAGCATTTTTATCTAAGCAAGACCTTAATGAGCTATTAATTATTTACAGGAATATAATAAAATGGGAAATTTCTTGAAAAAGTTTCTTCTTAAAAGGATTCATTTTTGTCAAACTACGATCTGTAAAAATATTTTAAGATCTCAAAATTATGCAATAAGAAAATTTTTAACTTTTAATGCAAGAATAAGAACTAGAAATAAAAATTGAATACTTGATGATTAATACGAATCTACAAAATAACTGAAAATAAAAAGGCAGCGAATATCAAAATTGATCAATTAGAAGCAAACTTAAATCAATTCGCAGAGCTGACGAAAGCATGCTGCTCTAAAAGAAATCGATGAATGATCTGATGGATGTGGAATTACAACCTACGATAAATTATATTTGCTATCAGAAAAATAATTAGCTGTTGATATTGTAAGAGGCCAGGACATAAAGTGCAAAATTGTTTACAATTTAGACTTAAAGAAAAGAGAATAATTAAGAAAAAGATGAAAAATCTGGACTTATAAAATAATAGGATTAAGATAAAAATATTAAATTAGTAATAGAAGAGTTTTAAGATTCGTATTATTTGGAAGAAAACTAGAGCAGTTCTGTAAGTAAAAAGGAAAACTTATAAATGAAGAGCTGAGAATAAACTTAAATTTACAATTAACTTCAAATTAATCTTAAATCTTAATCTTTTTTTTTTGGTAAAATTATTAAAAATGTATTAAATTTAAATTATTTAGATAAAAAGACATTAATCCTTTTAATTATAGCTTAAAAAATATAAGAAAACATAAATTTAAAGGAATAGAATAATTAAAAATTAGAAATGAAATTAAAATGAATAGTTTTATAATTAAAAATAAACATATAACTTTTTATTTTACTTAAAAAAGTTTGTTAAATATTATTACATTATAAAAATTAAATGTTCTTTTAGTTAAATATCTTTTATTTATATTATCTTAAATTTAATTAAAATTATGTGAGTGTATCATTAAATAAATAATTTATAATAAATTAACTTACTATATTGTATAAAAAAAGATAACGGAATTCAGAAAGTGATTATTTCCTGCTCCAAAAGTAGGAGTCCTAAACGCAATAGAATTACGAGAAGTAGACAAAGTTGCAGAAAATGATTCACGCTGAATGAAATCAAACTTGGAAGAGAAACCGAGGAAGTAAGCGAAGTCCAATTCACATCAGAATGTAACAGATTTTAATCCTTCTGGCCAGATTAGCATAGATTAGACCATAAAAGTTGCATTTAACCTCCAAAAAGAAGAACCTTTAAAACTTCAAAAGCTATATTGGAAGAACCATAGACAAAAACAAGAAAAACTATAATGCAATAAAAAAGGAGAAATATACAGAAGAAAAGGAAACCAAGAAAAAATAAAAGTGATGTTAATAGGACATGGATGAAGAATACAGTAGGACCAAAACAAATGGAGAGAAGAATGGAATCATAAGTTTACTATAAGCGGCAGATGTGTAATCGGCTGCATAAAAAAAATAATAAATTATAATTATTTTATTTTTAAAAGATATATAATGGTTGATTTTTAAAAATAAACTAATACAATAAAAAATAACTAATAAGAATATATAAGATCTATTCGTTAAAAATAAAAAAACTTAAGCTCTTGAAGGTAGATTTATCTAGAGAAGAGGAACGCAATAAAGTTTAGGTTCCTAGTAAAGAAACCATTCTAAAAAAACAACATAGGCATGTCACTCTTCCTGACCCGCTAAAAGATTAAATTCGGGTATGAACATAATATAAACTCTGATAAAAAGAGCTTGAACAGTGGAAAAAGACAAATAAGACAAAAAACGAAGTTGAGACCAATCTTAAAATGAAGAAACTTAGATAAAAGAAAATAAAGCGTTGAAAAAAAGGAAAAAAAATCAGATCATTCTCTTCAGATTTTAAATTGCAGCTTATTTTTAAGTAATAGATGTAGTGTTTTTAATGATTAAAAAGAATTTTAAAAGATATCTTTTAGATAGATAAGTTGCTTTTTACGATTTATGAACAAAAAAACAAATCCAAAAGAATATTAATAAAAATCGATTCATTTTTTATTTAATACAATGTAAAAACGGTCAAATATTATTAAATTTTTAGCATTAATTAAGAAACAAGAAATATAAGAAATTTAAAAAAAAGAATATCTATTAAAAAAGAGATATTTAAAAAAGTAAACAAAGCAAGTGATAAAATAATTAAAAAAGTAATTAATGATTAAACAAATTTTTAATTTTTAGAATAAAAAAATCATAAGTAAAAAATGCTAAAAAAGATAAAGTTTAAATTTATAATAAATAAAGTTTATTGATGCTTTACTAAAACTTAAAATAAAAATATTTAATAAAATTAACTAAAATTTAAATCTAACTATTTTTATAAAATTAAATAAATTTAAATCTAACTATTTTTATAAAATTAAATAAAATTTAAATCTAACTATTTTATCTTGCATAAAATTAAATAAAATTTAAATCTGCTATTTTTATCTT
Organism: Loxodes magnus; assembly: GCA_946699065.1. Lineage (NCBI taxonomy): Eukaryota > Ciliophora > Karyorelictea > Loxodida > Loxodidae > Loxodes > Loxodes magnus. The sequence goes on along the minus strand of CAMPDV010005817.1, from coordinate 9,154 downwards.
ACATAAAATTAAATAAAATTTAAATCTAACTATTTTTATCTTAAATAAAATTAAATAAAATTTAAATCTAACTATTTTTATAAAATTAAATAAAATTTAAATCTAACTATTTTTATAAAATTAAATAAAATTTAAATCTAACTTTTTTTATCTTACATAAAATTAAATAAAATTTAAATCTAACTATTTATATAAAATTAAATAAAATTTAAATCTAACTATTTTTATAAAATTAAATAAAATTTAAATCTAACAATTTTTATAAAATTAAATAAAATTTAAATCTAACAATTTTTATAAAATTAAATAAAATTTAAATCTAACAATTTTTATAAAATTAAATAAAATTTAAATCTAACTATTTTTATAAAATTAAATAAAATTTAAATCTAACTATTTTTATAAAATTAAATAAAATTTAAATCTAACTATTTTTATAAAATTAAATAAAATTTAAATCTAACTATTTTTATAAAAATAAATAAAATTTAAATCTAACTATTTTTATAAAATTAAATAAAATTTTAAATCTAACTATTTTTATAAAATTAAATAAAATTTAAATCTAACTATTTTTATAAAATTAAATAAAATTTAAATCTAACTATTTTTATAAAAATAAATAAAATTTAAATCTAACTATTTTTATAAAATTAAATAAAATTTTAAATCTAACTATTTTTATAAAATTAAATAAAATTTAAATCTAACTATTTTTATAAAATTAAATAAAATTTAAATCTAACTATTTTTATAAAATTAAATAAAATTTTAAATCTAACTATTTTTATAAAATTAAATAAAATTCAAATCTAACTATTTTTATAAAATTAAATAAAATTTAAATCTAACTATTTTTATAAAATTAAATAAAATTTAAATCTAACTATTTTTATAAAAATAAATAAAATTTAAATCTAACTATTTTTATAAAATTAAATAAAATTTAAATCTAACTATTTTTATAAAATTAAATAAAATTTTAAATCTAACTATTTTTATAAAATTAAATAAAATTTAAATCTAACTATTTTTATAAAATTAAATAAAATTTAAATCTAACTATTTTTATAAAATAAAATAAAATTTAAATCTAACTATTTTTATAAAATTAAATAAAATTTAAATCTAACTATTTTTATAAAATTAAATAAAATTTAAATCTAACTATTTTTATAAAAATAAATAAAATTTAAATCTAACTATTTTTATAAAATTAAATAAAATTTTAAATCTAACTATTTTTATAAAATTAAATAAAATTTAAATCTAACTATTTTTATAAAATTAAATAAAATTCAAATCTAACTATTTTTATAAAATTAAATAAAATTTAAATCTAACTATTTTTATAAAATTAAATAAAATTTAAATCTAACTATTTTTATAAAATTAAATAAAATTTAAATCTAACTATTTTTATAAAATTAAATAAAATTTAAATCTAACTATTTTTATAAAAATAAATAAAATTTAAATCTAACTATTTTTATAAAATTAAATAAAATTTTAAATCTAACTATTTTTATAAAAATAAATAAAATTTAAATCTAACTATTTTTATAAAATTAAATAAAATTTTAAATCTAACTATTTTTATAAAATAAAATAAAATTTTAAATCTAACTATTTTTATAAAATTAAATAAAATTTAAATCTAACTATTTTTATAAAATTAAATAAAATTTAAATCTAACTATTTTTATAAAATTAAATAAAATTTAAATCTAACTATTTTTATAAAATTAAATAAAATTTAAATCTAACTATTTTTATAAAATTAAATAAAATTTAAATCTAACTTTTTTTATCTTACATAAAATTAAATAAAATTTAAATCTAACTATTTTTATAAAATTAAATAAAATTTAAATCTAACTATTTTTATAAAATTAAATAAAATTTAAATCTAACTATTTTTATAAAATTAAATAAAATTTAAATCTAACTTTTTTTATCTTACATAAAATTAAATAAAATTTAAATCTAACTATTTTTATAAAATTAAATAAAATTTAAATCTAACTATTTTTATAAAATTAAATAAAATTTAAATCTAACTATTTTTATAAAATAAAATAAAATTTTAAATCTAACTATTTTTATAAAATTAAATAAAATTCAAATCTAACTATTTTTATAAAATTAAATAAAATTTAAATCTAACTATTTTTATAAAAATAAATAAAATTTAAATCTAACTATTTTTATAAAATTAAATAAAATTTAAATCTAACTATTTTTATAAAATTAAATAAAATTTAAATCTAACTATTTTTATAAAAATAAATAAAATTTAAATCTAACTATTTTTATAAAATTAAATAAAATTTAAATCTAACTATTTTTATAAAATTAAATAAAATTTAAATCTAACTATTTTTATAAAATTAAATAAAATTTAAATCTAACTATTTTTATAAAATTAAATAAAATTTAAATCTAACTTTTTTTATCTTACATAAAATTAAATAAAATTTAAATCTAACTATTTTTATAAAAATAAATAAAATTTAAATCTAACTATTTTTATAAAATTAAATAAAATTTAAATCTAACAATTTTTATAAAAATAAATAAAATTTAAATCTAACTATTTTTATAAAATTAAATAAAATTTTAAATCTAACTATTTTTATAAAATTAAATAAAATTTAAATCTAACTATTTTTATAAAATTAAATAAAATTTAAATCTAACTATTTTTATAAAATTAAATAAAATTTAAATCTAACTATTTTTATAAAATTAAATAAAATTTAAATCTAACTATTTTTATAAAAATAAATAAAATTTAAATCTAACTATTTTTATAAAATTAAATAAAATTTAAATCTAACTATTTTTATAAAAATAAATAAAATTTAAATCTAACTATTTTTATAAAATTAAATAAAATTTTAAATCTAACTATTTTTATAAAATTAAATAAAATTTAAATCTAACTATTTTTATAAAATTAAATAAAATTTAAATCTAACTATTTTTATAAAATAAAATAAAATTTTAAATCTAACTATTTTTATAAAATAAAATAAAATTTTAAATCTAACTATTTTTATAAAATTAAATAAAATTTAAATCTAACTATTTTTATAAAATTAAATAAAATTTAAATCTAACTATTTTTATAAAATTAAATAAAATTTAAATCTAACTATTTTTATAAAATTAAATAAAATTTTAAATCTAACTATTTTTATAAAATTAAATAAAATTTAAATCTAACTATTTTTATAAAATTAAATAAAATTTAAATCTAACTATTTTTATAAAATTAAATAAAATTTAAATCTAACTATTTTTATAAAATTAAATAAAATTTAAATCTAACTATTTTTATAAAATTAAATAAAATTTAAATCTAACTATTTTTATAAAATTAAATAAAATTTTAAATCTAACTATTTTTATAAAATTAAATAAAATTTAAATCTAACTTTTTTTATCTTACATAAAATTAAATAAAATTTAAATCTAACTATTTATATAAAATTAAATAAAATTTAAATCTAACTATTTTTATAAAATTAAATAAAATTTAAATCTAACAATTTTTATAAAATTAAATAAAATTTAAATCTAACAATTTTTATAAAATTAAATAAAATTTAAATCTAACTATTTTTATAAAATTAAATAAAATTTAAATCTAACTATTTTTATAAAATTAAATAAAATTTAAATCTAACTATTTTTATAAAATTAAATAAAATTTAAATCTAACTATTTTTATAAAATTAAATAAAATTTAAATCTAACTATTTTTATAAAAATAAATAAAATTTAAATCTAACTATTTTTATAAAATTAAATAAAATTTTAAATCTAACTATTTTTATAAAATTAAATAAAATTTAAATCTAACTATTTTTATAAAATTAAATAAAATTTAAATCTAACTATTTTTATAAAATAAAATAAAATTTAAATCTAACTATTTTTATAAAATTAAATAAAATTTTAAATCTAACTATTTTTATAAAATTAAATAAAATTTAAATCTAACTATTTTTATAAAATTAAATAAAATTTAAATCTAACTATTTTTATAAAATTAAATAAAATTTAAATCTAACTATTTTTATAAAATTAAATAAAATTTAAATCTAACTATTTTTATAAAAATAAATAAAATTTAAATCTAACTATTTTTATAAAATTAAATAAAATTTAAATCTAACTATTTTTATAAAATTAAATAAAATTTAAATCTAACTATTTTTATAAAATTAAATAAAATTTAAATCTAACTATTTTTATAAAATTAAATAAAATTTAAATCTAACTATTTTTATAAAATTAAATAAAATTTAAATCTAACTATTTTTATAAAAATAAATAAAATTTTAAATCTAACTATTTTTATAAAATTAAATAAAATTTAAATCTAACTATTTTTATAAAATTAAATAAAATTTAAATCTAACTATTTTTATAAAATAAAATAAAATTTAAATCTAACTATTTTTATAAAATAAAATAAAATTTTAAATCTAACTATTTTTATAAAATTAAATAAAATTTAAATCTAACTATTTTTATAAAATTAAATAAAATTTAAATCTAACTATTTTTATAAAATTAAATAAAATTTAAATCTAACTATTTTTATAAAATTAAATAAAATTTAAATCTAACTATTTTTATAAAATTAAATAAAATTTAAATCTAACTATTTTTATAAAAATAAATAAAATTTAAATCTAACTATTTTTATAAAATTAAATAAAATTTAAATCTAACTATTTTTATAAAATTAAATAAAATTTAAATCTAACTATTTTTATAAAATTAAATAAAATTTAAATCTAACTATTTATATAAAATTAAATAAAATTTAAATCTAACTATTTTTATAAAATTAAATAAAATTTTAAATCTAACTATTTTTATAAAATTAAATAAAATTCAAATCTAACTATTTTTATAAAATTAAATAAAATTTAAATCTAACTATTTTTATAAAAATAAATAAAATTTTAAATCTAACTATTTTTATAAAATTAAATAAAATTTAAATCTAACTATTTTTATAAAATTAAATAAAATTTAAATCTAACTTTTTTTATCTTACATAAAATTAAATAAAATTTAAATCTAACTATTTTTATAAAATTAAATAAAATTTAAATCTAACTATTTTTATAAAATTAAATAAAATTCAAATCTAACTATTTTTATAAAATTAAATAAAATTTAAATCTAACTATTTTTATAAAATTAAATAAAATTTAAATCTAACTATTTATATAAAATTAAATAAAATTTAAATCTAACTATTTTTATAAAATTAAATAAAATTTAAATCTAACTATTTTTATAAAATTAAATAAAATTTAAATCTAACTTTTTTTATCTTACATAAAATTAAATAAAATTTAAATCTAACTATTTTTATAAAATTAAATAAAATTTAAATCTAACAATTTTTATAAAATTAAATAAAATTTAAATCTAACTTATTTTATCTTACATAAAATTAAATAAAATTTAAATCTAACTATTTTTATAAAATTAAATAAAATTTAAATCTAACTATTTTTATAAAATTAAATAAAATTCAAATCTAACTATTTTTATAAAATTAAATAAAATTTAAATCTAACTATTTTTATAAAATTAAATAAAATTTAAATCTAACTATTTATATAAAATTAAATAAAATTTAAATCTAACTATTTTTATAAAATTAAATAAAATTTAAATCTAACTATTTTTATAAAATTAAATAAAATTTAAATCTAACTTTTTTTATCTTACATAAAATTAAATAAAATTTAAATCTAACTATTTATATAAAATTAAATAAAATTTAAATCTAACTATTTTTATAAAATTAAATAAAATTTAAATCTAACAATTTTTATAAAATTAAATAAAATTTAAATCTAACAATTTTTATAAAATTAAATAAAATTTAAATCTAACTATTTTTATAAAATTAAATAAAATTTAAATCTAACTATTTTTATAAAATTAAATAAAATTTAAATCTAACTATTTTTATAAAATTAAATAAAATTTAAATCTAACTATTTTTATAAAATTAAATAAAATTTAAATCTAACTATTTTTATAAAATTAAATAAAATTTAAATCTAACTATTTTTATAAAATTAAATAAAATTTAAATCTAACTATTTTTATAAAATTAAATAAAATTTAAATCTAACTATTTTTATAAAATTAAATAAAATTTAAATCTAACTATTTTTATAAAATAAAATAAAATTTTAAATCTAACTATTTTTATAAAATTAAATAAAATTTAAATCTAACTATTTTTATAAAATTAAATAAAATTTAAATCTAACTATTTTTATAAAATTAAATAAAATTTAAATCTAACTATTTTTATAAAAATAAATAAAATTTAAATCTAACTATTTTTATAAAATTAAATAAAATTTTAAATCTAACTATTTTTATAAAATTAAATAAAATTTAAATCTAACTATTTTTATAAAATTAAATAAAATTTAAATCTAACTATTTTTATAAAATAAAATAAAATTTTAAATCTAACTATTTTTATAAAATAAAATAAAATTTTAAATCTAACTATTTTTATAAAATTAAATAAAATTTAAATCTAACTATTTTTATAAAATTAAATAAAATTTAAATCTAACTTTTTTTATCTTACATAAAATTAAATAAAATTTAAATCTAACTATTTTTATAAAATTAAATAAAATTTAAATCTAACTATTTTTATAAAAATAAATAAAATTTAAATCTAACTATTTTTATAAAATTAAATAAAATTTAAATCTAACTATTTTTATAAAATTAAATAAAATTTAAATCTAACTATTTTTATAAAATTAAATAAAATTTAAATCTAACTATTTTTATAAAATTAAATAAAATTTAAATCTAACTATTTTTATAAAATTAAATAAAATTTAAATCTAACTATTTTTATAAAAATAAATAAAATTTTAAATCTAACTATTTTTATAAAATTAAATAAAATTTAAATCTAACTTTTTTTATCTTACATAAAATTAAATAAAATTTAAATCTAACTATTTATATAAAATTAAATAAAATTTAAATCTAACTATTTTTATAAAATTAAATAAAATTTAAATCTAACAATTTTTATAAAATTAAATAAAATTTAAATCTAACTATTTTTATAAAATTAAATAAAATTTAAATCTAACTATTTTTATAAAATTAAATAAAATTTAAATCTAACTATTTTTATAAAATTAAATAAAATTTAAATCTAACTATTTTTATAAAATTAAATAAAATTTAAATCTAACTATTTTTATCTTACATAAAATTAAATAAAATTTAAATCTAACTATTTTTATAAAATTAAATAAAATTTAAATCTAACTATTTTTATAAAATTAAATAAAATTTAAATCTAACTATTTTTATAAAATTAAATAAAATTTAAATCTAACTATTTTTATAAAATTAAATAAAATTTAAATCTAACTATTTTTATAAAATTAAATAAAATTTAAATCTAACTATTTTTATAAAATTAAATAAAATTTTAAATCTAACTATTTTTATAAAATTAAATAAAATTTAAATCTAACTATTTTTATAAAATTAAATAAAATTTAAATCTAACTATTTTTATAAAATTAAATAAAATTTAAATCTAACTATTTTTATAAAATTAAATAAAATTCAAATCTAACTATTTTTATAAAATTAAATAAAATTTAAATCTAACTATTTTTATAAAATTAAATAAAATTTAAATCTAACTATTTTTATAAAATTAAATAAAATTTAAATCTAACTATTTTTATAAAATTAAATAAAATTTAAATCTAACTATTTTTATAAAATTAAATAAAATTTAAATCTTACTATTTTTATAAAATTAAATAAAATTTAAATCTAACTATTTTTATAAAATTAAATAAAATTTAAATCTAACTATTTTTATAAAATTAAATAAAATTTAAATCTAACTATTTTTATAAAATTAAATAAAATTTAAATCTAACTATTTTTATAAAAATTAAATAAAATTTAAATCTAACTATTTTTATAAAATTAAATAAAATTTTAAATCTAACTATTTTTATAAAATTAAATAAAATTTAAATCTAACTATTTTTATAAAATTAAATAAAATTTAAATCTAACTATTTTTATAAAATTAAATAAAATTTAAATCTAACTATTTTTATAAAATTAAATAAAATTTAAATCTAACTATTTTTATCTTACATAAAATTAAATAAAATTTAAATCTAACTATTTATATAAAATTAAATAAAATTTAAATCTAACTATTTTTATAAAATTAAATAAAATTTAAATCTAACTATTTTTATAAAATTAAATAAAATTTAAATCTAACAATTTTTATAAAATTAAATAAAATTTAAATCTAACTATTTTTATAAAATTAAATAAAATTTAAATCTAACTATTTTTATAAAATTAAATAAAATTTAATCTAACTATTTTTATAAAATTAAATAAAATTTAAATCTAACTATTTTTATAAAATTAAATAAAATTTAAATCTAACTATTTTTATAAAATTAAATAAAATTTAAATCTAACTATTTTTATAAAATTAAATAAAATTTAAATCTAACTATTTATATAAAATTAAATAAAATTTAAATCTAACAATTTTTATAAAATTAAATAAAATTTAAATCTAACAATTTTTATAAAATTAAATAAAATTTAAATCTAACTATTTTTATAAAATTAAATAAAATTTAAATCTAACAATTTTTATAAAATTAAATAAAATTTTAAATCTAACTATTTTTATAAAATTAAATAAAATTTAAATCTAACTATTTTTATAAAATTAAATAAAATTTAAATCTAACTATTTTTATAAAATTAAATAAAATTTAAATCTAACTATTTTTATAAAATTAAATAAAATTTAAATCTAACTATTTTTATAAAATTAAATAAAATTTAAATCTAACTATTTTTATAAAATTAAATAAAATTTTAAATCTAACTATTTTTATAAAATTAAATAAAATTTAAATCTAACTATTTTTATAAAATTAAATAAAATTTAAATCTAACTATTTTTATAAAATTAAATAAAATTTAAATCTAACTATTTTTATAAAATTAAATAAAATTTAAATCTAACTATTTTTATAAAAATAAATAAAATTTAAATCTAACT